>PVLA01000248.1:171258-220009 GCA_004027455.1 Hydrochoerus hydrochaeris | reverse complement strand
CCATCGGGCACCTCCTCCCCTCCGCTCCGGGCGCGGCCGAGGGGGCCCGGCCAGCCTGGGACATAGGGTGTGGGGCGCGGCCGGGCCCTGCCCGCCAGTCCAGTGCCTCGGCCGCCTCCACGTTCACCGGCGCCCATGCTGGGCTCCCCATGACGCGAGGTAGCCCGGCGGACGGCGGCGTGGCATGAACCAGGAGCTTAGGCCAAGGTAAGGTGTGCGCGCACGGACAGCTTGAGGGGCGGAGAGGGGAGGGGGCCAGGCCACTCTACTGCCGCGGCCACAATGAGGGGGCGGGGAGTGGGCTTGGGCCGTGCTGCCATCTCCAGGGAAGGGTTTACGTAACAGCAGCCCCTTCCCCTCTTCATCTCCCAGCCGCAGGGCCTGCAGCCCTGCCAGGCCTTCCAAAGCCCATCGTCCCAATGGCCTGCCCCAGCGAGGCCCACTCCCCACATGCAGTGCGGTTAGAGTTATGGGTCTGTGCCACCAGAGACACCAAACCTCCAAGAGGATGCAAAATTTCAGGCCCCCAAGCCCTACCCCACCTGACTGGGCTCTGGGCTCTGGGCTCTGGGCTCTGAACCCCGGATGCCCCTGGGTCTACATGACAGGTGTTAGATTCAGCCAAACTCCAAGAAGAGCCATGTGGGTATGTGGCCAGGGGGCTGGCCCTCCTCTGAACACCTTCTGGACATGGGTCTGTATAAAGCTGCCACCCACAGAGGGAGGCAGAAGCAGTGGGCTGGCTGGTCTTTAGTTCTGGAGGAGGGCCTGGGTCCTGGCCAAGCTGGAGGGCCTCAGACTGGGGAGTGGGCATTCTTCAGGGCAGAAATCTTGGATCTTCCTGGGAGTTTAAGTGAGAGCAGAGGGTCCCACACGCATTGTCCCAAGAGAGAAGATTGTGATGGTTGGAGCCTTGGCTCCCTGGCCTGCAGCCCCTCCCAGCCTGAGCAGGCAGTCTGACCTCAGCAGGAGAAGCAGATGGCAGATGCTACTTCACCTGCTTCCCTCCCTCAGGCACCTCCTCCATACCTACCTACCCATGTCCTAGGCCCCACTGACCAGGGTCGGCTCAGGCCTCCCTGGTGCCCCACAGGACACAGATTTTGTCTCAGCTCACCCTTTGATGAGGTGCTGGACAGCAGCCTCAGAACAGAAGGCTTGGGCTGGCTGAGCTGGAAACTGAAGGGTTTGAGATTTCCCTGGGCCAGACTAGAGGCCTGATGGAGCAAGAGGTGGCCATGCAGCTACATGAGAAGCCATCAGAGGGAATGTAAACATGGCTCATGTAAATATGGGTGGTGCAAAGGGAATCCAAGATTCAGCTCCCCTAGTTCCTGCCACCTCCAGTATCTGGTTCCCAACCACTCTCACCTTAGGCCCAGTGTACAACCTCAGCATCCCCATCACTGGGCACATTCACAGGATAGGATTGCCTCCTTCTGCCCATATCCATTTTGTGGGCATCTGTACTATTCTGTCTAGGCTCACTGATGAGAGAACTAGTCCCCCTCCCCAGAAGGGACTGGAGTCCAGAAAGCCCTGTACTGCTGAGAAGCAGATACAGACCCCAGATGGAGGAAAAGACTCCTTAACATACCATACTCAACTGCCTGCAGACCCTGTTTGGTCAACTGTGGGTGCTCCCTCCTGTGCCTCCAATGCAGTTGGGTGAGGGTGACCGGTGAGAGCCAATGGCCAGTCTGGTTGAAGAGGGTGCAGGAGGGCCATATTCCCTCTTGATAGCTGCTCAAAGCAGTAAGGTCTAGAAGCTCTCACCTGGGTAGGTGGGGCTTATATTCTTCAAGGATGGGGTGTCAAGATAAGCCAGCTCCCACCCCACAATACCACATAGCTGAGGTGCTCTGAGGTGGGCCAAAGCATTCCAATCTGCCTGGGTGTCAATTTGGGTGTCTGTGAAGGCCCACATGCCCTTGGGCCATGGGTCTCCCCATCCCAAAGCCCCCGTGTACCCCCAAGCATCTCTAGCTGGGGGCAGGAGGGAAGCACTATGTTTGACATGTGCAAAGTGGCAAGGATGTGAATGTGCTTGAGTCACAGGGCTGTCACAGAATGTGTCAGCTTGCACTTCGCCCCCAACTTCATCTACCCTGGTTGTCACCCCAGTCCCTGGGGCTGCTACTGCAGACTGAACCTGATGTGCAGCTTTTTGCTTACCCATGCCTTGCTTAGCTCCAAGGTCCTCAGCAGGTAGAAGAAAATGGTCAGTGCAAGTTCTATGGAGGCCAAGCCTCCCAGCAGTCAAAGCGGGCCTGATGCTTACAACAATTAGGGTATCAGATCAGGTCTGGTGACACACACCTGTAATCCCAGCACTTGGCAAGGTGGGGGAGGCTAAGGCAGGAGGATTGCCAGAGTTCAAGGCCATCATGGGCTACATAGTAAGACCCTGTCAAAAACTTAGGGTGACTGAGATGGAGGAACAGTCCCTGAGTATGGGCAGTGAAAGTGTGGATGTTGGTGGGCAGGTAGTTTGCATCCCCTGAAAGGAGAACAGGGATATGGCAGGGACCTTACTGCACAAGGCCATGGTTAAAGAGACTACCAGCCCAGATCCAAGAAGAACATTGGAGACCTTGAAGCAGAAGACAACAAAGCAAAGGTCTTTAGATGTACACCTGGCCAGAGGCATTGGTAATCAGCCTGGAGGTCTTGTGGTCAATCACAGTTTTGTGAAACTTCTTAAAACTCACTTCCTGAGTCTTGCTTTCCCCACCCTGGTCAGGCAGTGTGTGAAGGACTCAGGCTAGTATGATGCTGGAAAGAATAAGGCAGGACATCTCCTGTGCCTCCCTCCCAGAAATTTCTGTTTTCTCCCCTAGGCTCAAGCCAGACTATGGAGAATGGACCACTATCCTTAGTCCTTTAGCTTCAGAAGACTTATCAGAAAATAGACACAGGTGTTCTCTTCCCCTGAGATCTGCAAATCCCAAGACCTAACTTAAGCCCCTATAGTGTTGGGGGTTTTCCCAGTGACTCTGGTACCAACCCAGTCCCAACCCCAGTGGCTTCCCTCCCTTGTGAACATTGACCATTATCAGAACTTGGGCTAAGTTTTTTAGCTACACCTCCCTGACTGCCAAGCTTTTAAATCTGACCACTCCTCCTTCAAGCCTCTCAGACCTCTTGCAGCAGCATCCTTTTCTGCAGTGGGCCTAGTATTTCTCATTCATTCATTGGTGCATTTGTTCATTCATTTGGCAACACTCAAAGACCACACATCCATGATGCTGCCTGTGCTCGAAGAGTCCCTGGACCAGGGGGAAAGATAGATGGTGATGAAACTCTGGAGATGCATTTTCACACACATGATAGTATCCCACTGGGAAGGCAGGTTGGTTCTTATACAGCACTGAAGAATGGAAAAGTGGATGCTAGCTTAAGGAGAGGAAGCTCTGGAGCAAACGTGCCCAGGCAATAAGGGGTCTGAGGACAACTTGGGTTCAGGAAAAGGTAACGTGGCACAAAGAAGGGGTAACTCTTGTGGGCTCTTCTATGCCATCTCTGTAGATGTTGGCCTAGAAGCTGCCAAGGGCTCAGGTCTCCCAGAAGCTCCTAAGACCATTTTATCTTTAGGTCTCACAACTGAGTCCTCTGGGTAGAATTCAGAGGTCAGAGTCAGCAGGTCTGGGTACACCTTGGCCTGGTTCTGGCTGGGGCTGATGGGGACAAGATGGGTAGTGACTACTGTCTCTGCCTTTCCTAGGGCTTGCCCAGAACCTCGAGCCCATTCACAGACTGTCCCAGCAGAGAATTTTACTCTAAACTGACCACAACACAGCTGGCCTGTGGCTGAGAATTATATACAGGCATATAATATATATATATATATATATATATATATATATATATATATATATATATATTGAAGATTGAACCCAAGGCTTTCACATCAAGCTGCATCTTAGGGCCTTTTTGTTTTTTATTTATTTTGAGCAGGGTCTTTTTAAGTCACTAAATTGCTCAGGCTGGCCTCAAATTTGTGATCTTCCTGCCTCAGTTTCCATGAGTGCTGGGATTAGAGCAGTGCACCATCACACCTGACTTAAACTCAGCTATATTTTTCAAAAGCTTCCCTTCCCAAAATTAGTTCTCCTAAAGGAAGAGGCAGCCCTAAGTAGCCTAGCAGCTACCCATACCTATCCTGGCAGGAAACTCTGATCAGGTCCTCAGTGGAGAGAGCAGCAACACTACCAGAAAGGGACTCTATATCCATGATAAACAGGCTCCTGGTCACTATCTGGTCAGGTCCAGAGCCAGGTGGAGAGGCCCTTGTTTGAGCCACTCCCTAGCTGGGAGAGAGGCTCCAGCCTCCCACTGTGAGCTCAGCTTTCTTCTAAGCCTCAACCTTTGGGCCAAGGTGTGGCCCTTCCCATGAAGGTTGGGCCTAGGGCCTCAGATGGGGTTGTGGGATTGAGGGGTCACTGTGCCTTATCTTCACCAGCCCAACTCTGAGGCCTAGAAAGAGGGTAGAGATGGGAAGGTGAGCTCATGCAAATTAAGTTCTAGTGGGCAATGGGAAGGAGCCCTGCAGGTGCCCAGGGCATCCACGTGCAACCCCCATCTCTGCACTCCATGTGCACACCCGCGGCTGGGAGCATTTTCAGCCTAAATCGGCACAGCTCTTGGATTATTTCTCCCCTGGCACCGCCTCCGCCGCCTCCTCCGGATCTTAGTCGAGCGGGCGGCTTTTTCCCCCCTCCCTCCATCCGTACTGCCTCTGGGGCTCCTCCCTGCTGAGCTGGGCTTGCCAAGCTTTGGGTTTGCCAGAGTCCACCCCCAGCCCTCGCCGCTGTCCGCGGTGCAGCCTGCTCAGGACTGCCTCCGAGCGCAGGCCGCTGTCCGTGGTGCTGGGCACAGAGTGAGCCTGGCCTGGTCTTGGAGAAGCAGTGGCGGCTGGGTGGGCGGGACGTCCTGGAAAGGAAACCAGAGCAACTCAGGGTCTAAGTAGCAAGGAAGCCGCCCCCTCCCCGCCCTTGCCAGCTCAGGATATTAAGGCTGTGGCTGCTTCTATCCCCAGTACTCCTTCCAGAGTGCCTTGCTGGGACAGGAATGCTGGTCACTGGCCTCATCCTAGCCTATCATGAGGTACTGCTGTCCTCTTATCTGCCCTGGCATTCCTGAAACTGGGGTGGTCCCGCAAAAGGCAACCCCTGCCACTGTGGGCAAACTAACTCCTTGGAGCTTTAGATTCTTTATCTGAAAACTTAGGGAACAATAGTGGCCACCCACACACACTGGGATGCCATGAGGCAGAAATATGTGATTATCTCAGTAGGCACTTTACAAGTGTTGTGATGGATATTGCTGTACCAGCCAGTGTGTGGCTACTCCTTCCCAGTCATGAGTATGTATAAAGGGGTAGCTAAGGTGTTGGAACCTCCTCAGGGGAGAGCCTAGTCCTGCCATCTAGGGCTCAAATGATGCCTTTGGGAAAGAGGGAAGGAGGTGGCACAGGGAGGCCTGGGGTGGGCTGCCAGTGGCAGGGGGTCTGTGGCTGCCAGAACAGTGAGGCCTTTGGACCCAAAGTTGGGGTTAGTACTATGTGTACCAGTGAGATCCCAGGTCCTAGCCCAGGTCAGCCTTGGAAGCACCTTCTTCAGAGGGCTTGGAAGACAATGGGGGTATAGTACTGAAAAGACCAGGGCAGGACAGCCCTCATCTCTCCCTCTTAGTGTCTCCAGTCTTCTTCCCTGAGGATCACCCTAGGTTGTGGAGGAAACATAGCCACCTTCTTCAGCCTTGAGGCTCCAGGAGGGAAACTCAGCTGTAAAGGAAATATTAGCCTTTCTCTTCTTGGGGGTCTGCATGTTCTGATGCCCACCCCAAGCCTTAGAAGATCTTGGGAGCCCCACTCCCTCCCCACACTGCTTTGTGGCCCTGTAAAACTTGTTTATCTTGGTCAGGCAGGAGAGAGGAGCCTGGCTTTTATACCCCCTTTGAGATTGCATGGCAAAAAGACAGGGACTGTCACTAGCACTGGACCAGCATTGGAAAGAAAAAGAAGAAGGCATGTGTGGAGGGCTCACCATGCTGTTCCCCAATTCAACACTTGCTCTTTCTTTGGATAGATTCTGAGCCACAGACCCTGCTGTGGCATCAACATTCATAAGACAGACAAGGCCACACTGGCACCTGTAGAGGCAGGCTGGAGACCATCCCAAACCCTTTCCTGCAGTTTTTCAGCCCTAATAGCATCAGAGGGACAAAAGGAAGTAGCTAGAGACCTGGTCTCTCTACCTCCATTTTCCCATGGGTGAAATGGGAATCTCAGCACCAGAGCACCAGAAAGCATCCATGAACAATGCAGGTTCAACCATTACACACAGTAGGTGCTCAGTTCCACGAATGCCATGACCACAGCCAGCCTACCTCTTGTTGTCACAGTCAAGGTGGGAGAACTATACACTCAGAACTATACCCTATTGGGTGGCTCTGGGAATGCCATGACTGTGGGTATCCAGGGCTTGGAAGAAGGGTGACTCTACTTAGCCTGCTCAGAGACCAGCAAATCCACTCTCCCCTCCCCACTCATCTGCAGAGTGTTCGAGGAAGATGTCGAGTCCCGGTGTCAACGGCGACCCCAAGCCTCCGTGCCTGCCTCGAAACGGTCTAGTGAAGCTGCCAGGCCAGCCAAACGGCCTGGGTGCAGCCAGCATCACCAAGGGCACGCCAGCAGCCAAAAACCGCCCCTGCCAGCCACCACCTCCACCCACCCTCCCACCCCCAAGCCTGGCTACCCCACTCTCCCGGGCTGCCCTGGCTGGGGGGCCATGTTCCCCTGCAGGTGGACCAGCCTCAGCCCCCATGCCTGGACCCCCAGCAGAGCGGCCACCATTAGCCACAGATGAGAAAATCCTCAATGGCCTCTTCTGGTACTTCTCAGCATGTGAGAAGTGTGTGTTAGCTCAGGTGTGCAAGGCCTGGCGGCGTGTGCTCTACCAGCCTAAGTTCTGGGCAGGCCTCATGCCTGTCCTGCATGCCAAGGAGCTCTACAATGTGCTGCCTGGTGGCGAGAAGGAGTTTGTGAACCTGCAGGGCTTTGCTGCACGTGGATTTGAGGGCTTCTGCCTGGTTGGTGTCTCCGACCTGGACATCTGTGAGTTCATTGACAACTATGCGCTTTCCAAGAAGGGGGTCAAGGCCATGAGCCTCAAACGTTCCACCATCACTGATGCTGGCCTAGAGGTATGCCCTAAACTCATCAGGAGGGGACAAAGCTGGGGATGGGTAGAGACAGGCAGCAGTGGCTCATGGATGTGAGATAATGCTGGGCCCCATAGAAGGCTCACCATACAAGAAACAAAACAGCAGACTAGCACAGTGGTGCTCTAAGGGAGAATGGCTTTGGGTGAGGAAGGGAGCAAGACTAGCTACATAGGTTGGGGAACCTATTAAGAAGTGAAATGTGGGGCTGGGGATACAGCTCAATGGCACAGTGCATGCCTTGCAAGTGCAAGATCGTGAGTTTGATTCCTGGTATAAAAAAATTTTTTTTCAAGGCAAAGGTGAAAAAATAGCAGCCAATTAAGTACAGGGACTTACCTGCCCATAAAGCTAGTCTTGTGTGGAGAGGATACTGGAGAGAGGTAAGGGGCAGCTGGGGAAGAGTTTCTTAATAGCAAAGGTCAGAGGAGCAGCTGGGCAGACTTCCCTGTCCCCAGGACCTGTACTATAATGTTCAAAGAGCTTAGAGTACCTGCTCTAGCCAGGTTCTAGCTCCCAGGCCTCCTGTGACCTGTCCCTCTTTTGGAATATTGTTTAAATGTAACAAACACTCTAAGTGAACTCTTCAGAGTTTGGTTTTCTTGGTTTGCTTGTTTGTTTGTTTGTTTGTTTGTTACCAGAAATTGAACTCACAACTTCGCACTTGCCAAGCAGACACTGTGCCACTAAGCTGTATCTTAGGCCCTGTTGTTTTTTCATTTGGTTGGTTGGTTAGTTTTTGTTTCTTTTTCTGTCTTTCTTTTTCTTCTTTTTTTTTTCTTTGAGACAGGGTTTTACTATGTAGTTCAGGCTGGCCTTGAACTTGAAGCAAACCTCCAGCCTTAGCCTCCCAAGTGTTGGAATTACATGTGTAGGTCACAATGCCTGACCCAGAGTTCAGTTAGATGCATGTTTGCATAAGTCTACATCCTAGAGACCATTGTTTCCTGCTTCCTAGGGGCTCCTTTCTACCCTAGCTAGGCAATCCTCATCAATCCCCATGGTAAGTGTTCCAGGGATTGAGGCTCACCTCTGATAGGCATCTCTCCCCACAGGTGATGCTGGAGCAGATGCAAGGGGTGGTGCGCCTGGAGCTGTCCGGCTGCAATGACTTCACCGAGGCTGGGCTGTGGTCCAGTCTTAGTGCACGAATCACCTCACTAAGTGTGAGCGACTGTATCAACGTGGCAGATGATGCCATTGCGGCCATCTCACAGCTGCTGCCCAACCTGGCCGAGCTGAGTCTGCAGGCCTATCACGTGACGGACACAGCACTGGCCTACTTTACCGCACGCCAGGGGCACAGCACACACACACTGCGCCTGCTTTCCTGCTGGGAGATCACCAACCATGGTGTGGTGAACGTGGTGCATAGCCTGCCCAATCTCACCTCCCTCAGCCTCTCAGGCTGCTCCAAGGTCACTGACGATGGTGTTGAGCTGGTGGCTGAAAACCTTCGAAAGCTGCGCAGCCTTGACCTCTCCTGGTGCCCTCGAATCACTGATATGGCCCTGGAATATGTGGCTTGCGACCTGCACCGCCTGGAGGAGCTAGTACTGGACAGGTGTGCATGACCTCACACCAGGGCCTTGGCGGGTGGGTCACTGTGAACTGGGCCCCTAGACTGGGTGGGGCCAAATCCTCAGGCTTCTTGCATGGACTTAAGTGCAGAGTGACAAGGGGGCAGTGAGAGGCACCAAAAATGGCAGAAATGCAACAAGAGTTTGTTGTTCAGTATCTTTGTAGGAGACGTGCCTGCGCAGACAGGTGTGAGGGTGGGACGGGGGCTTCTGGCAGGAGGGATGGGTGAGGTGGTGTAAGATGGGCAGTCCACTTCTGGTGCAATCACAGGTGTGTACGCATCACGGACACTGGCCTCAGCTACCTGTCCACCATGTCGTCCCTCCGCAGCCTCTACTTGCGATGGTGCTGCCAGGTACCTGAGCCTCTGGGATCCGGGAATAGGTGGGAGGGGGGACTAAGGGAAAGTACTGTCCACATAGTCCAGTGATCTTTTCCCGCCCCACTTAGTTCTCCCAGGGGTCTGGGACCCACTCAGCATCCAGCCTAAGCAGTTTGCAGGCTCCCCAGGGTCTTTGTCGGCTCTTTCCAGCAGTTTCTTGGCTGCACTGGGGCTGAGAAACCTCTGTTTTGAATCTCTCCTCCTGCCCCTCTGCCCAGGAGGGTCCAGGTCTCATGCAAGCAGAAATAGTTAGCTTGCCCCGCTCTTCACCTCCCTCCCAGGTGCAGGACTTCGGGTTGAAGCACCTCCTGGCCATGAGGAGTCTGCGCCTCTTGTCTCTAGCAGGTGAGACCCCCTGCATGCCTTCTGTGCGTTGAAGCTCCTAGACCTGTCAGGCCCTTTATAAAGATTCAACTGGGAGCTGGCTCTCTGTGTCCTAGCTCCAAATTAAAGGAGGAGCAAACACTAACCTTGGGTGGGCCCCACCTATGATTTTCTGGTCCCTGAACAAGGTCCCGCCCAATGCAAGCTCCACCCATGATTGTGCACCCCACGCAGGCCCCTGGCAGGGTTCCCTGCCCAGAGCTGCCCAGTTCTGCCCTCTAGCACAGGCCCCATATACGGTTGCCCTGAGCTTTTGCCTTGCCACAGGCTGCCCACTGCTGACCACCACGGGGCTGTCCGGTCTGGTGCAGCTGCAGGAGCTGGAGGAGCTAGAGCTGACCAACTGCCCCGGGGCCACACCCGAGCTCTTCAAGTACTTCTCGCAGCACTTGCCCCGCTGCCTTGTCATAGAGTAACACGAGGCGCCCCGCCTCGGCCGCTGGAACCGGCCACGCTCTGGGCGGGGCGCGGGCGCCATTGAGCCCCTTTTTCGATCCCACCTGGAACCCAGCTCGAGGGAAACTCAGCCCCGCCTTGCCCTCGGTTCCTCGCCCGCCCGGCCCACCCTGGGCAGGAGGCACCGGGGCCAGCCCTACGCACGCACGCACACTCGGGGACTTTGTGCATGCCCCTCGTGCCCGCACTGCACGCCCGCCCTCACCACGCCACCGCCGCCGCCATCACTTGCCCAACCACTGAGGGGCTTGATCCTGGGGGGCGCTCTCTGCCCAGCCGCCCTCCCCACCACACCCGTTCTCTGCCTCCCTGCTGTCTCCCACCCAGGAAGGGCCCTGGGGAAAGGGGTGACTCGGTTTCCCAGGACTCAGGGGCCCAGAAAAGCCCCAAGGGCCTCCTGCATCTTCCATTGGACCGTGCCTGGAGCCCTCCAGAGGTGCGAGGTGACAGAGGCCACTGCCAAAGCCATGGCCCGTTGAGGAGCCCAACTCCCCTTTTCCTCTCCCTTCCTATGTCCTCCTGACCCAAAAGGCCACCCACTTGTGGGCCAGTCCCTACCCACACTCTCAACCCCTCACAGGCCTACAGATCCTTGGGTCCTGGCCAACCTGGGACAGCCTTGGGATGACAGTGACCTTGAATTAATCAACATTAGCCCAGCCCATCCAGTCCACTTCAATCTAGGGGTGGTACAGGTACTTTGAGAGATCTCAAGCTGGAGCCACCCTTGGCACCATAGGCAGCAGCAGCCCGGCCAATCCCACACCCAGCTCTGAACCCCAGGGCTCACCCTGGGCAGATCTTCACAGATGGAATATGCAGAAATGGGCTTAGCTAAGAGTCAGGATCAGCACACCCTCTACATACACACAGGAGGGAGGGCTCCTTTCTAGACCCACCCCAGTCACACATTCACCCCCAGCTTCCCAAACTTCTGCCTGCCCAAATGGGCTCTGACTGTGTTCTGTTCAATCTCCAGACATTTGAAAGTCCTGGGGGATGCTGGCACATCTTGGCAATGCTAAAGAGGGGGCTGGGACCCCTTTCTTTCCCAGTGTTGAACCCCAGGAGATACAGTGCCCACACCCAATCTTGGGACACCCTTTATCTGGTTGGAAGGGAGTAACCAGTTTCCAGAGAGCCAGAGAGTGAGAGTGAGAGAGAGCGAGTGAGAGAGAGACAGAGACAGAGATGCTGTTGAAGCAGAGAAACAGTTCAACAGCCCAAAGAGTTCCCTGCCCCTGAGTGCTGGCTGAGGAGGCTCCAGGCTGAAGCAGAGTGGTCAGGAGCCAATTTCTTCAGGCCCTCCTCGCACAGCCCCCTAACAGGGAGGGGGCAACTGTCCATTTGCCCAAAGTATTAATGCAACTGAAGCTGTGATATTTCCAACGACTGTAGGAGAAAAATGTAAGGGGAGAGAGGAAAACAAACAAAACCAACCAACCCCTAAAACCATTTTCTTATTGTACATAACGACCTCATTCTCCTGTATATGCGGAAGATATAACCTTATATTTGGTAAGTGTTTCTTGTGCTATTTTATCACGTGACCTGTTTATAAAAATATATATTAAAAAAGTTGTAAAAACCTGAGTCCAGGTTGTTTTGGGGTCACCAGACCATAATGCACAGGTAACTGCCTTGGGAGGCCCAAAGGTTCTCATGTACTCCTGATACATCAGGTTTATTCATTCTTTTAAGAAACAGCCAGCCTGGAAACTGATCAGTGACCAACACAGAAGTTCCTCAGCCCCCTATTACATAAAGGGGAGAGAGGGCACAGAGAGATGACACTAAAGTCATTACACATAATATTCTCTCAAAATATCTAGAATCTAGCCCCACCCTTCTTGAAAGCCAGACATGAGCTCTGTTTGGTATATAGGGACTGCACAGGATCAGGATGTCCTAAAAGAGCACATAGTGTATCAGGAGACAAGGGCTACACTCAGAAAAGAAAAGGAGGCTGCAATTGAATGGGGCCACTGAGTGAATGGGCCATGTCAGGCCTTAATAGTTGGAACCAACGCATATTTAATTCCTCCATTAGTATTCACATCTGTGTGATAAGTACCAGTAAATAATCAGGCTGTGACAAGGCTGTGGAGGTGACAGTGGCTGGTGAGGCTACCTTAGGTGGGGTACCAGGGGAAGACCTATGTGCTCTGAGGAAGTGGCTTTTGAGTAGAGCTCTGAAGGGTAAGGAGATAGAGGCAGGAATGATCTTGGCCAGCTGTGAGCAGGGCCCCATAGCTGCAGGATGGCCAGAGGCTGGGGTTTATTCCACTGCAGTAAGGCACTGTGGGAAGCTATAGGCAGAACTATCAGTTGATGTGTGGTGTGCAGGTTGGGTGTGATGGACCATGGAAAGTAATCAGGAGACAGCTCCTGAGCTTCACAGGAGGAAAGAAGTAGCAAGTGAAGAAGTTTGGGACTTATGCAGGGGTGACCAGACTTGCAGAAGGACCTGGGGAAAGGAGTAAGAACTGGTACTAAAATACTGAGATTAAAATAAGCACAACCAAATCAGAACTCGATTTTAGTTCACCTGATTAAGAACCATTCTGAGGCTTTTTTGGTTGTTGTGTGTGTGTATAAATAAAATACTTATGTAAATGATGTATGTTTTGTTTTTAAACATTCATCAAAACAAAAATCATGGGTGACAAACCCATGTTTCTGGGATGCCACAATTCTGAGCAACCTAAGAAATAAATCACTTCCAGCTAAACTGAATGTTTTCCTGAAGCCATAATTTTTTAATTAAATAAGTGACTTTGTTGTTAAATAGAGTTTAAAGTGGATCATTTCAAAGCAGCAGTATCAGAATCAATAGGTAGGTCTTTTATCACATAAATGCAGTTTACTTGTAAAATTCCTAAAAAGAAAAATTTTATCACTATCAAGAACTTTCCACTCAAATAAGGAAACTAGAAAAACCTGGTTTGTTTGAATTAGCTAAGCAAGACTTGTTAGGGGTACACTTAAATACAGTATTCTTAATGACCCATTCCTTTACAATAAGTTGAAAACTGGAGTATCTAACACTTGGCTCATGGAAACCTACTGAGATGGTCAGAGGTGTTCACAATTTAGGACCTGCTAAAATAAATCAGTAAATTATTTACCTGCATTTTTTCTTTTTTGAGATGAGGTCTCAATACGTAGTTCAGGGTGACCTTAAACGCACTATATAGCCCAGGCTGGCCTCAAATTCCACAGTGATACTCCTGCCTCAGCCTCCCACACCCAGCTTATTTTTTATTTTTTAAAGGAATATAAAATTATTGACCACTACTCACCATTATTTACAATAAACAACATGTAGAATAACAATCTGATTATTACAAAGTTATTTTCCTGGCTTTCGCTTAAAGTTACCTAAATAGTGAAAAGTCTGTGCAAGTCAGGAATGAGTTGGTAGGTTAAAAAACAAAAAACATTCAGGGCCAGACGTGGTGGCCCACTCCTGTAATCCCAGCACTCGGGAGGCTGAGGCTGGAGGCTCGTTGCAAATTCAAAACCAGCCAGGGCTTACAAAGTGAACTCAAGGCCAGCCTGAACTGCATAGTAAGATCGTGTCTCAAAAAGAAAAAGAAAAAAAACATGCAGCTAGGCGTGGTGGCGCACCACAGCATAGCAAGACCTTGTCTCCAACAACAACAAAATAAATAAAACAAGCACAGAAACAAACCACCGAGGCGGAACGCAGAGCCTTCCAACGCTAACACTGGTCCAGCCAGGGGCCCGAACCCGGAACTATTATCACACCGACAAGTCTATGCCTGCTTCCGGAGAGGCGCTGGTAAAAAACGGACAACTTCCGGCGGGAGAAGGAAGAGATAGATCGCTTCCGGCAAGGCCGTTCTCTACTGCGGTCGGCTTTCGGTAAATGATTGGAGTGCCCGCGGAAGCAGAGGCTCTTCACTCCTCTGGTTGTGGTGCTTCAGCCTCCTCTGCCCGGCGATACCAGAACCTCGCGACACAGAAATTTCGTACTCTGTGCCGCCTACCTCTTCTTCCTTTCCAGCTCCTTAACATCTCAGTTCCCTGGGTCGCTCTATCCCTACCTCATTTTGTTCCTCCCTGGACCCCTCCTTCCCTCGGAGACCCTGGGCCGACCGTGTGTACCACAGGAGCCATCTCGAACCCCTGCTGAAATTGCTTGACCATGGTTCGGTGGACTCTGGGATATAACTGATGGCTTGGGTGGAGACTTAAGGAGTAGGATTTTCTGGGGAAGTCAGACATGATAGTGACCAGTCTCAGGACAGCTACAGAGCCCTCTGGCAGACCTCATTGAGCCTTGTCTGTGAGGCTGGCTGATGGACTTCCTGGATTAGTAACTTTGACCAGCTCAGTCCCAAGTAGAGCGGGAGATCCAATGTGATGCAAAGTCTTAACTGATAGACATCCAGACTGCTTAGGTCAGCCCACTTTACTGACCTGCCCCCACCATCCGTGCAGCCATGGAGAAGATGTCCCGCGTGACCACAGCCCTTGGTGGTAATGCACTAACTGGCCGCACCATGCACTGCCATCTAGATGCACCGGCGAATGCCATTAGTGTGTGTCGTGATGCAGCCCAGGTGGTTGTGGCAGGCCGCAGCATCTTCAAGATCTTTGCCATTGAAGAGGAACAGTTTGTAGAAAAGCTCAACCTGCGTGTGGGCCGTAAGCCCTCACTTAACCTGAGCTGTGCTGATGTGGTGTGGCACCAAATGGATGAGAACCTGTTGGCGACAGCAGCCACCAATGGCGTGGTGGTCACATGGAACCTGGGTCGGCCATCCCGTAACAAGCAGGACCAGCTGTTCACAGAACACAAACGCACTGTAAACAAAGTCTGCTTCCACCCTACTGAGGCCCACGTGCTGCTCAGTGGCTCCCAAGATGGCTTCATGAAGTGCTTTGATCTCCGCAGGAAGGATTCTGTCAGCACTTTCTCAGGTGAGGCCCACAGAGGTGAGATAGAGTAGGCATGTGTCTCTGCAGGCACTTGACCTGTCCAGGCAGGCCGCGAAATGCTCTGTGCATTAGAGTGGGTGGAGCTCAGCAGAGGAGATATGGAGGCAGGCCTAGGTGAAGTATGAACCTGGGAACTGATAGTGGGAGGCAGAATGAACAGGAATTGAGGCTGCATGTGGCATGATGGAGAGCAGTGCAAGGGGACTGATTAGTTCCACTCAGTGTGTCTTTCTTTTCTCTCACCTCACCAGGAGCCCCTTATTACAGGAAGTCTACCAGGACTCCAGGGTTCTCAGCCCAGGGATAGAGGAAGTGGAGTACACTAGTTCCCCTAGTGCCATTTTCCTAGTAGGCCCAGCTCCTGATGTCCAGCCTTAAGCCAGCTCTCTTTTATCTACCTTGATGAAGTACAAAGCATAGCCCTGGGTTTTCAGAGAATTTATGGGCAGCTGCTACTGTTGGTGCTTGTTCTTTTTACATTTTATTTTATTTTATTTTACTTCAGACAGGGAAAGTATATAATCTAAACTAGCCATGAACTCATTATATAGCCCAAGCTGTCCTCAAGCTTGGAATCTTTCTGCCTCAGCCTCTCACCACACCCAGCTTGGAAGCTTATTAAAACAGATCTTGCGGACCCGGGGGTATGGCTCAGTGGCATGGTGCCTGCCAGGCAAGCACAAGGTCCTGAGTTCAATCCCTGGTTCCAAAAAAAAAAAAAAACCACACATCTTGCCCAGTGTGGTGTTGCACATCTGTAATCCTTGCACTCAAGAGGCTGAAACAGGAGGATCATCACAAGTTCAAGGCCTGTGTAGGCAAAAAGTTCATTCAAGGTTAGCCTGAACTACATAGTGACACCTTTGCTAGAAAAACAAACAAAAAGATCCTTGGCTGCTTGTGTCAGGGAAAAGCTAGACACTGTCCTCTCAGGCTCTTGGGTGGACCTGGTCCCTTGAGCCTCTAGTCTTTTGGAGTTGATCTTGCAGCTCCAGCCAGAGATGAAAGGGATGGGCAGGGTCTGAAGTACCCTGCTTAGTAATTCCCACAAGCTGTTGGCCCTGAGGGACTTGGGAAGATAGCCAGGTAGGGCTTCTGTTCCCATAGTGCTAATATATGGCCTCCTGAGGCTGGGACACACCTTTGCCCAAGTGCAGAATTCAAGGAAAAATGAAGCTCTGGTATTTGTGCAGAAACCACCCAGTATGTCCTCCCCTGTCTAAGCTTTACTCACTCTAGGCAGACCCTTAGACTGTACACATTACCCTCTGAGCCTTCTGGCCTAGCCATAGGCAGGTGTGTGACACCATTCTATAGCCATTCTAAAGGCTCCTTACACCCCAGTGGGTCAGGCTTCTTTACCTCTTCCTCCAATGATGCCCTGCCTGCAGGCCAATCTGAGAGTGTGCGAGATGTCCAGTTTAGTATCCGGGACTATTTCACATTTGCCTCCACCTTCGAGAATGGCAACGTGCAACTCTGGGACATCCGACGTCCTGACCGATGTGAGAGGATGTTCACAGCCCACAATGGGCCTGTCTTCTGCTGCGACTGGCACCCCGAGGACAGGTGTAGTATGGGGATGTGGGGTCAGCAGGGTTCAAAGAAGTCTCACTGGCTTGAGACCTGAAGAGGCAGAGGATGGGGAGCACAGAGCTGGGGAGTGTCCTGTCTTCCAGAGAGGTCACTAAGGGCTTGGGTGGGGCTTTCCTGCAGGGGCTGGTTGGCTACAGGTGGACGTGACAAGATGGTGAAAGTCTGGGACATGACCACACATCGTGCCAAGGAGATGCATTGCGTGCAGACCATTGCCTCAGTGGCACGTGTCAAGTGGCGGCCTGAGTGCCGCCACCATCTAGCCACATGCTCGATGATGGTAGATCACAACATCTATGTGTGGGATGTGCGTCGACCCTTTGTGCCAGCTGCTATGTTTGAGGAGCACCGTGATGTCACAACAGGCATCGCCTGGCGCCATCCCCACGACCCCTCCTTTCTGCTCTCTGGCTCCAAGGACAGCACACTGTGCCAGCACCTGTTTCGTGATGCCAGCCAGCCTGTTGAGCGTGCCAACCCTGAGGGCCTCTGCTATGGCCTTTTTGGGGACCTAGCCTTTGCTGCCAAGGAAAGCCTGGTGGCTGCTGAATCTGGACGCAAACCTTACACTGGTGACCGGCGCCATCCCATTTTTTTCAAGCGCAAGCTGGACCCTGCCGAACCTTTTTCAGGCCTTGCCTCTAGTGCCCTCAATGTCTTTGAGATAGAACCTGGTGGTGGGAGTATGAGCTGGTTTGTAGACACAGCTGAGCGTTACGCTTTGGCTGGGCGGCCACTGGCTGAGCTCTGTGACCACAATGCCAAGGTAGCACGAGAGCTGGGCCGAAACCAGGTAGGTGGGGTCGACCCAAGGGAAAACCAAGGGCATTGATCTTGGGGGAGGGATTGGCTGCTCTGATGGTTATACCACCACTTGCCCCAAGCTGAGGACTTGGCTCTGGTCTGTCCTACTACCAGCACTTGGAACAATAACTGAGGGTGTTGTGATCATACATGGCCAGAGTCAACCTGATACCAGGAGTTTGGAAAATCATGTGGCCAAAGCCTCTCTTCTGCCTCATTCTTAATGTTTAACCTCCTATAGCATGTGCAGAAAGGCAAGAGCTGCCTCCTATATGCCCGCTTTTGGTACTGTTGAGCCTCTTGCTGCCTCTCAAGTTTTCTTTCCATGTGCTACTATAGGATAGAGACTGGGATTTAAATTTTTCCCATGGGCCAAGAAATTGAGTCCTCAGGGCAGCTGAATGCTGGTGTGTGATTCTGTCTAGGCAGAGAGCTTAACCTGGGGTGCTGGGTGTCCAGGGCCCTATAAGTTGCTAGTGCCTGCCCCTAGGTGGCACAGACATGGACCATGCTGCGAATCATCTACTGTAGTCCTGGTCTGGTGCCTTCTACCAACCTCAACCACAGCGTGGGCAAGGGCAGTTCCTGTGGCCTGCCCCTCATGAACAGGTAGATACTTAGGGCTGGGGAAGGGTTGGCTCTCCCCCACAGGATGGGGTTGTTAGAGTGCGAATGCTCATGAGTCTTCCCTGTCCCCAGTTTCAACCTGAAGGACATGGCTCCTGGGTTAGGCAGTGAGACAAGGCTGGATCGAAGCAAAGGGGACACACGAAGTGACACGGTTCTGCTTGATTCCTCCGCCACACTTATCACTAACGAGGGTAGGTTGAAGACCAGGCAGGAATGCTGAGGAGAGTGGGGTTAAGCACCACACAGTGAGCCACCCCTTGAATGACCTCCCTCTCATGCTGGGTAGATAATGAGGAAACTGAGGGCAGTGATGTGCCCACTGACTACCTGCTTGGTGATGTGGAGGGTGAGGAGGATGAGCTGTATCCACTGGATCCAGAACATGCGCACCGTGAGTAAGGACTCTGGTGGGGTGGGGGCAGAGAATATGTGCCTATGAGTTGGGGCTTGGGTAGGAGTAGATCAGGGTGGAGCCCCAAGCCCACCCAGCTGGTTCCTGCCTCACAGCTGAGGAGCCCGAGTATGTGCTGCCCCAGGAGGCCTTCCCATTACGCCATGAGATTGTGGATACACCATCTGGGCCTGAGCACTTACAAGACAAGGCCGACTCACCCCATGTGAGTGGGAATGAGGCGGATGCAGCCTCCTTGGCGCCTGTGGACTCGTCCTTCTCCTTCCTCTCCATCTCACATGCGCTGTATGACAGCCGCTTACCGCCTGACTTCTTCAGTGTGCTGGTGTGCGACATGCTGCGCTTTTATGCTGAGCAGGGTGATGTGCAGATGGCCGTATCTGTGCTTATCGTGCTAGGTGAACGGGTACGCAAGGACATCGATGAACAGACTCAGGTGTGTGTGATGGAGCAGGGGTGGGCCTCCCTGGAACAGCTGCTGCCCCAGTACCATCCCTGTACATGTTTGGGACAAACCCAGGTTATATTACTTCTTTGTGTGAGCCCAACCCCCTTCCAATGACCTTCCCCTAATGTGCCTAGCTGTTCTAACCTGGTTCCAACCCTTCAGGAGCACTGGTACACGTCATACATTGACCTGCTGCAGCGGTTCCGCCTCTGGAATGTATCCAATGAAGTGGTCAAGCTGAGTACCAGTCAAGCTGTCAGCTGCCTCAACCAGGCCTCTACCACCCTGCATGTCAACTGCAGCCACTGCAAGCGGCCCATGAGCAGCCGGGGCTGGGTCTGCGACAGGTGGGGTTATGGGGGTAGGAGCTTGGGGGATTTAGGTAGCCCAAGAACCCCAGCTGAGGTGCCCTACCGCCTCCAGGTGCCATCGCTGTGCCAGCATGTGTGCTGTCTGCCACCACGTGGTCAAGGGTCTGTTCGTATGGTGCCAGGGCTGCAGCCACGGCGGCCACCTGCAACACATCATGAAGTGGTTGGAGGGCAGCTCCCACTGCCCTGCAGGCTGTGGCCATCTCTGCGAGTACTCCTGATCGGCTGCCTGGGGCCTGGAACGGCTTCCACAGGAGGTCTGCGGAGGCCCCCCCAAAACTGGACACAGCCTTCAGCCTGCTTCTGTGCCAGCATGGAAAGGAGCTGGAACTTACGAACTCAATAAAAGAGGCAGGAGTTGCTGTCAAAGTGTTACAATCGCTCCGCGGGATGGAGGGCAAGGGTTTCTAGCCGTGTCAGTATAATAACTAGCAGTAGCCAATAGCAGCTCAGTGTGGTTTTCGCGAGTTTTCCGAAACTGCTGCTTCCGGGGGCGGGCTGAAGGCCGCTTCCGGGGGCCGACCCGTTGCTCCAACGACAGCTACTGGCCCGTGGTGCGCAAGGAGGGAGTTCCCGGCGTGCTGCGCGTCGGCAGTAGGCCATGGCTCTGATGGTGCGGCAGCTTGTGCCGCTGGCGCTGTGGATGCTGGTGTTGGCTCGGTCCAGCTTGGAAGCAGCGGACGGCGGGGGGTGGTGAGCAGCGCAGGGCGGGCTGGAGCGCGGGACAGCATGGGGTTGAGAGTGAGCAGCGATGACCCAGTGTGCCTGCAGGCGGCAGACTTGGCCGGGGACAGACGTGGCCTTGGTGGAGGAGCGCTGCACCGTGGAGCGCAGATCCGACCTCACCTACACCGAATTCGTGCAGCAGTATGTGTGCCCCACCCCTCCGCCCAAAGCCCAACGCAGCATCTCCTAATGCAGAGGCCCTGACCCCCTTCCCAATCTCCAGGGTGCGTAGGGCCCATGGACCTGCGCCACTGACCTGAGCTCGACTCTACCCTTCTTTCCCTCAGCTACGCTTTCCTCAGGCCCGTCATCCTTCAGGGACTCACGGACAACTCGGTAGGTGCTGATGCTCATTACGGGCAGCTGAGCCTGCTTGTCCAGCCACTAAATCGTCTCACGACCCTTGCAGAAGTTCCGGGCCCTGTGCTCAAGAGACAGTCTGTTGACCACCTTTGGGGACAACGTGGTTCGCCTGAGCACAGCTAACACCTACTCTTACCAGAAAGGTAAGCTGTCCCACCTCTTGGGGCCTGCCTGCTTGCTGATAACCTGAAGACAGAACCAGATGGCCCTGACCATGCCCTTTCCCACAGTGGACCTGCCCTTCCAGCAATATGTGGAGCAGCTGCTATATCCCCAAGACCCTGCTTCTCTGGGCAATGGTGAGCCAGCCCTGGGTAGCAGTGGGGGTGCAGCACCTGGCAGACCCCAGGTGTCAGGATCCCTGCCAATTGATTTTGTTGACAGACACTCTGTACTTTTTTGGGGACAACAACTTCACGGAGTGGGCATCACTATTCCAACACTACTCCCCACCCCCGTTTCACTTGCTGGGAACTACGCCTGCTTATAGCTTTGGAATCGCAGGTGGGTTTTCGTCAGGACCAGGAGGTATGGGGGGGCCAGTACAGGTTAAATTTAGTCACTACTTCATCATCCCACAGGAGCTGGCTCTGGGGTCCCCTTCCACTGGCACGGGCCTGGGTTCTCTGAAGTGATCTACGGCCGTAAGGTCAGCATGTAGGTGATGAGGCTTGGGACATGTTAACTGCAACACATGAGAGTAACTTTACAATCCTTTCCCTAGCACTGGTTCCTCTACCCACCTGAGAAGATACCCAAGTTCCACCCCAACAAGACTACACTGACCTGGCTTCGGGATATATACCCAGCCCTGGCACCATCTGAAAAGCCCCTGGAGTGTACCATTGAGGCTGGTGAGGTCAGTAGCTGGTAGGAAGGAGCCCATCCAGGCCAAAAGGTCCCCAACTAAACTGTGCTCCCCTCCCCTTCTCAGGTGCTGTATTTCCCTGACCGCTGGTGGCATGCCACACTCAATCTTGACACCAGTGTCTTCATCTCCACCTTCCTTGGCTAGCCAGAACAGGCAGCTGGCAGGCACACACACCAGGATGTCCCCATGTACTGGTCACAAACTTTATTACAGGAACAGTGGCAGGAGTGGCAACTTCAACCCAACCCACCTCCATCTGCTTTTCCAGCCCAGAAAAAAGATGAAGAGGCTCACAGCCCAGCAAAAGACTATGTTGAGAGGGAAGCAGTCCAGAGCCCACCAGCAGAACTGACGGGGGCAGGCACATCGACACAAATTATATACAGGAACTAGGGCTTCTGCCTCAGGACCCTACTGAGCCAGGGTATCAGGCAAGGAGGAGCAACGGGCCTCAGTAGTCCTCCACCCAGCCGTTCTCTGAGATGAATGCATCGATGACCTCCTTCATGGCCAGATTGGGGATGAGCTGTTCCTGCGTCAAGGGGCTCCGGGTCACAGGGTCAAAGTGGCCCACGCGCTGCAGTGACAACAGGGTCAGAGTGCTCTGTGTGCCAATCTGTGCCTCCAGCCCTGGTTTTGAAACTCATAAGCCCTTACCTGTAGATGCTCCTCAATGTCCTTACGGTCATAGGTGATGCCACTTGGTGTGATACAGGGTTCCCTCATCAGCTCGAAGCTGATCTTGCCACACAGATAGTCAGGGATATCTCGCTTCTATGGCACACAGGGACAGTGTAAGGGACCAGGAAAGGAATTCTGCTTCACTTGATACTTACAGCCTTCAGAGAAGATGCTCACCTTTCTCTTTTCATCTACCTGAGAGAAGAGTTCATCCATGTCCGCCATGTACTTGTCCTGCAAAGAATTGAGTACTGTGTGTGGGCCTCCTGAATATTGTTCATGCTTAAGAGACATACCAACATGAATCAGGGGCATTGTTACCATGTCACACATGGGAACAGTCACGTGTAGGCCAGGACACCCTCAGTTAAATGCGCGCGCGCATGCACGCGCGCGCACGTGCGCACACACACACACACACACAGACCCTCATGTGGGCCTAGGGCATCCTCACGTGCTTGGCCTCAATGCAGGCCTGCTGGGCTCGGATATGGCCATCATCCTCGTCACCCTCGTGTTTTCGCTGACACTCTTCCAGCTCCCTGAGGATTGACCAGGAGCTGGTCAGAGGTGAACCTGGCCAGATCAGAGCCCACCCCCACCTCAAGCCTCTTCTTTGTCAGCCTTTCAATAAACACGTGTTGGTGACTCAGCTTAACCTGAGAAAGGGTGGCCTAGAAGGGTAGGAGGCAGACCTCTCACGCTCAGCAGTGATGAGCCTAGTGAGATAAGAGTGCAGCTCACTCTCCTGATGGATGCGCCGCTCTTCAATGCTGTTCCAGCGCTTCTTCTTGGCAATGCGCAGAGCACTAGGGATGTCATCCCCAAAGTTAAGCCGCTGCTCTTTGGCTAGGCTGTAGGCTGAGAAAATGAAGTTGTCAGGTCACACTAGCTGGTCCACCCTCCTGGCCCCAGGTGCCCTGTGACCAGACAACTTGTCAATTCACCTCGCTGCAGATTGGCAATGGCCTCGTCATAATTCTCCATCTCCAGCTGGCACTGCCCCAGGAAGAAATGTGCCTTCACGGACTGTCCGTCCAGTTCCAGGGCCCGCCGACAGTCAGCCAGTGCTTGTTCAGGCTGCTGCATCTTCAGGTAGCACAGAGCACGGTTGGTGTAGTATACTGCCACCAGGGGATTCCGGGTCTGGAGACCAAGGCCAGTAGTGTGAAGGTGTGGGCTCTGCCACTTCCTTTCACACCCAGATGCCCAGATTCTGTCCCAGGTTGGCTTATAGCTGGAATGAAAAACTAGAAGTTTCTCAGTTGTCAGCGCCGGAATGCTCGTTCGGCCCACCCTCAACTCCAGTTGATTCTGTAAGGAAACGTTCCTCAAACCTGTACGGTTCTCAGCTTTGGACCAAGTGTCCTCAAGGGACAGAGGTATCCGGCCTCCAGCCCAGTCAGCCCCAGGCATTTTACCACCTCATCCCACCTGCCAGTTGCAGGGCATTCTAGCACAGCCTACAGAGCCGCGCCCAAGCGCCCGCGAAACAAGGTCGCTGCGAGCTTCCAGGGGCAGGGCTGAAGGGAATCCAGGACCCGCCCCCACCTCCCCGCACTTACGATGGCGCGGCCGTAGCAGGCCGCCGCCTCCGGGTACTTGCGACCCACGAAGAGCCGGTTGCCCTGTTCCTTGAGCTCCTGTGCGCTCGGGCTCTTCTCTGGGCTGCCGCCGCCAGCACCCATCCGCGCGCTACCCTCCTTTTCCTCCTTGCCCTTCATGGCGCCGCACAGCACGGCCCGGGCCCTGTTCCCAGGGTCCGTGCCCGGCGGCCTTGCGCCCGCAGCCCGCGGAGCGACCCGCACGGCCCCGGTCAGGCAATCCGCCACCGGAACTTCCGGCGCGAGGCGGGGCCCGCGGGAGGTCACGTGTCTCGGGCGGGGCTCCGCGTCCAGAGAGCCCAAGGGTGGTGCGCCTCAATTCCAGGCTGGTGCTGTTTCTCACTGGGTCCCGCTCCTAGTCTGGCCCTGCCCTGTAGTGCTCCGGGACTCCACGCCGTGTGGACTTAGCTGCTGCCCGCTTGCTGAGGGGCTGCAAAGACCTGAGTCGCTGGGCCATCGTCCTGATACGCCACAGAAAGGTCATGCGGGAGTTCGCGGTCGTATTTGGGCGGCTGGACGCCGTGGACCGCTGGTAGTGAGACAAGGACAAGGCCGATAACCAGGCAGGAATCTGCGACCTGGACTGCCCGCATTGTCGGGAGGAGCTGCCCATAGTCATTTGGTGTAGGGCGTGACTTAAGAGAATTTGCAGTGACTGGTGGCCGGGAAACTAATTGAGAGGGGAGGGCCTATGGAGAGAGGTGAGATTTCTTCCTAGGCGGGACAGGTGGGCGAGGCTTCACCTGGGAACATGGCCACGTGAAGGGGCGGGGCCTTGATAGACAAGCTTCCCTGGGAGGTCCAGGTCCAGCTCTTGGGCCTCCTGACCCGTTGAGTGGTCTGTACCGGCTGCATTGCAGCAGCTGGTGGCTGTCAACACACACACCCCTCCTGAGCTGGTGGTGCCATGCTTAGCCACCACCTTCCTCCTGCCAGAGGTGTGAGCTGCAGTCACAAAGCTGTGCGTCCTCTGAGGCATGGGCCCCAATACTGCCTCTGTTGAAACTGGGCACGACTTGGGCTCTGTCGTCTTTGCCTGTGAAATGGGCACATGGTGTTTCGCAGGGTCCTGGGCAGCTGCTCCAAGATGTTGTCACAAGAGCTTCCCCTTCAAGCCAGGCGTAGTGGCTCACGCCTGTAATCCCAGCACTCGGGAGGCTGAGGCAGGAGGATCCTTGCGAGTTCAAGACCAGCCTGAGCTACAAAGTGAGCTCAAGTCCTGCCTGAACTGCATAGAGAGACCCTGTCTCAAAAAAAAAAAAACCAAAAACTTCCCCTTCAGTGTCTACTGCTGTCATGAGAGCTGCAGTTCTGGAGGTGCCAGCTTTCCTGAGACAGTGGCAGTAGTGCCTGACCTGATAGCACTGCAGTATATTCCCATGCACTACCTACTGTACCTGCACCAGGTGCAAGAGCATGTTCCAGCCCAAAGTAAATGGACTGCTGGCGGGCTGGGAGTACATCCAAGATCCCAGTCAGGGTGGACTGGGTGGCTGGTGCCTTTGGACCTCAACTCCCTGGATCCCTTCACAGCCAGAGTGCATCAGAGCCATAGACCCTTCACCTTGTGGAAACAATCTTGTGGAGTTGGGCTGTGAGGCAGTAGCTGTGTCTGGATGGGCTGCCTGACCTTTGCACTAGCATGGTTGCTCATAAGGATGCAAGGCAGGCCAAAAAGCACAGGATTCAAACCAAATGAACTTGGCTGTGGCCTAAAAGCCTGGCCGCTCATTTGCCATGAGACATCACAATGCAGGTTTCTTGAAAGCAGGCTGGCTGAATCAGAGGCTTAGTGCCCCCAGAATTCAATAAAAGCTTGCTGAACTCAGCCTGACCAGGAACCCAGTCCCTCCCCTGGTGCTCTAGGTCCTACACAAACACGGGGCCTCTGGCCTTCCAACTATTCCTGCACTGTGAAATAACTAGCATCTCCTGCCAGGAGGTCCTATACAGGGTCAAGGGGTATTAAGCCCAGGCCCCCCTCATGAGTAGGAGCATCCTTTGCTGTTAGCAGGGTGAGTAGATAAGCCTCCAGAGCCCCAGGATAAGTACCTAATGCAGTGTAAAATATTTATTCATTCTCCAAAAAGGCTCAGACTGCAAGTCCTGGGAGTGGAGTGGGTGGGATTAGGTCTCCTCTGGGACCACCTTTGGGGACCTCCCCCGACTCCCCCCAGGCCTGGGAGTGGAAACCCAGAGATGGAGTGAGGCTCAGCCTCAGCTGGTGGATTACAAGGTCCACCTGCCGCTGCAGGCTAAAGAAGCCTTGAGATGTCCACTTATGGAGGGCAGGTGTGCAGACCTGCCTGGTGGCTGGTCACCACATGCCCATCTGGCCCTTGGGAGTAGGTCAGGGCGGTGGGGGGATGTGGGCACCCAGTAGGTCATAGGCGAAGACGTTCCAGAAGATAGCGAAGAGCAGGAAGGTGCCGTAGGCAAGCAGCACCACCCACCAGCCACACTGGTCCTGCAGGCGCTCCTCATAGCTGCGCAGGATGGTGAGGCCCATGCTCACCCCCACCACTGCACCTGCCAGGTGCGCCATGAAGCTGGGCTGTGGGCCTGAGGCAGGCAGTGGTGGGGAGAAGCGCAGCCACACAGCCCGGCCTACCTCGGAGCTCACTGCAGAAGGAGCAACAGGTGGGAGGTGCCCAGTCTGCAGGCCGAGGGCCCCCAGCCCCCACCCGGCCCCCTACTCACTGCACACCAGGGCCAGCACCATCCTCAGCAGCTTGTAGGGACATCTCATCCCAGCCCAGTTCTAAGGGGAGCATGCAGACAGAAAGACCATGAGGCGGGCCAGGTGGCCCCCTTCCCACACCCCACCAGACAGCCCAGTTACCATGACAACGTTGGCCAAATGTGCTGAGCACAGGGCATAGACCCCGCCAGAGCCCCCCACTACAGGGGCACGCATGTCGGTGATGGAGACAGTCAGGGAGCCTGCATGAGCAGAGGCAGGGGTGAGGGCGCAGCCAGCCAGCAAGGTCAACAGGGGGCCCGTGCCCGCCTCACCTGCCAGCACTCCTGCCAGGTAGAGCAGGCTGATGCGGAGTAAGCCATGCACCATCTCCAAGGGCACCCCGATCATCAGCTGCAGGAGAGCATTGAACCCCAGCTGCTCCAGCCTGGCCACGTGGGGACAAATAAGCAGGAGGGGTAGGGTCAGCAGTATGGCCTGCCCTCAAACTACTTCATGCTTCCTCTCCCCGGGGCTGAGCCTTCTTTATTGAAGGGGCAGAGTGCTGAGGGTGCTCACCAGCTGGCTCCCCACTCACCCAACATGCATGAACATATAGGTGAGAAAGCGCCATGCTCGGGCACGGTGCCCAGGATGGTACACAAGGGGGCTCTTCATGTACTCAGGGTGGTACGTTTGCAGCACCCACTTGTTGAGGCGGGCCCCGTAACACAGGAACACAACAATCTGCAGACACAGTATGGTTGGTCAGAGCCAGGGATTTTCAAGGCTCGCGGGGTGGCGAGTGGGCAGCCCACCTGGGCAAGAGTGACTGAGGCCATAAACACGGGGGGCGGGCAGCTGCGGTGCCTGTAGAAGTACCAGCGGCGGTCCACCTCACAGGGCAGGATCTCATAGGCCACATAACGCACAAACCGCTTGTAGACACCCAGCCCTGGCTCATCCAGCAGCCCATCTCGGGGCAGCGCCCGTTGTCCATTAGCGATGGCCCGCTTGAAGCTACTGGAACGCTTGCTGCTGATCTGGGGGGCAGGGGCCTGAGTGTGGGCCACAGTGTCATCCAAATGGCACCCCTACCCTTGTGGGTTGGAGGGCCTGCCCACACCCACAAACCCTCCCCAGGGAGAGGCCACTTCTGCCCACCCTATTTTGGCTAGGGTGCTGTGCCTAGCCAGGCCTAGGCCCCGCCCCTACTGCCCACCCACCATGGCACTGACCAGGTCCACCAGCTCTTGGTAGCAGATCTGGCCCCGCTCGTTGCTCTGGGCCAGGGCCACCAGCATGTCCAGCTTGGCTGGGTCCAGGGGCAGCTCATGGCTATGCACCAGACCAGCAAAGGTGTCCGCACCAATGAAGCCTGTGTTCTCAGGGTCCAGCTGCTGCGGTGGAGGAGCCGCAGGCCAGTGGCTGAGGGGTGCCTCGGATCATCAGGCTGGTTCCTGGGACCCTGGCTGGTCACAGATCTTAGGCCTGCCGCTCCTGAGTTCTCCAGGGTATCCCCCACCCTACCTCATGCTCCACCCGCCAGTTCTGAAAAGAGTGGGCCCCTCAGAGAACGCCCACCCTCCCACCCCACTTTCCTTCAAGACTGATCAGCAGTTTTCTGGTCTCGGCATAGGGCCAGAGGGCGTGTTGGGAAGGGGCTTAGGAGCCACCACCGCCCCCGTCCTGCGCGCATCAGACGGGCCCCCTACCCTGGGCTCGGTGACGGAAAAGAAGCCCGTAGCGGCGCTGCTTCTACCCCACGCACCTGCTCCTGGATGAGCTGCAGCAGAGAGCTCCTGTCCATAGAGCCGGGCCGCGGGCCGGGGTCGGCCGAGGCCGGGAGGGGCTGCTCTGCGGAAGGCTCCGCTCCGCCCCGGCCGGCCCGCTCGCTCTGCTCTGTTCAGCCCGCGCAGCTCTCACAGCTCTCGGGCCGCGTCACGGAGCCGCGCACACGGCGCCCCTGCGCGCACGCGCCTCACACGTACACCCGAGGCAGCCACAGGACCACTCAGCTTACTGTCCCAGCTGGGTACTGCTCTCGCGCGGAGCGTTACAGAAGCTCCTCCCACGAAGTTGCTGCACCTAAAACTTCCACTGCTGTGAAAGACCCTTCAGGCTCCCTGTCCGACTCAGGGCTCAGCTCAAACGTCACCTCCTCTAGGAAGCCTTCCTAGGTCTTCCCTGCTGCCCATGACTCCCCAGATTGTGATTCTGTGGTGCCCATGATCCACTGTTTCTTCCAGGGCCAGAGCTCTCTGAAAGTGCCAGTATGCCTTTTAGAGACACTTATCCCTATCCCCAGCACTGATGCAAGGAGGCTCCATGCCAGCTCCAGGTCGGCTGGCAAAGGCCCTGCTCTTAAAACTGTCCCCACAGCGTTCAAAACCAATTTATATGCTGAACCAATCCTGCAGTCCCAGGGCCAGGAGCAGAGTCCCTCCGAAGGAATATAGCAGGGATAAGTGAAGGACCTGCTGCTAGTAATCATAGACAGACCCCTCCAGTCATGGAGATGGCAGACTAAGGGGATGCACAGAACAATGGCAACCCCTCCCTAGACACTGGCTGTTCTCAGAGATACAATGGTGTCATCACCGATGGTGGTGGTGGGGGGATAGACTATAACTAGCATCCTGCCCTGACCCAATATGGCCCCAGGCCCAAATCCTGACCCTTGAAATCAGTTATGGCTGAGGATATATAGTTGGGACAAGTATAGATACTTGGGGTACTGAAGGGTGTGTTGTGGACCATCTTGGCCATGCTTTCCCCTTAGGCCAGGGTTCCAGTTATACTATTCCTGGCAGGTGATGACAAAAGCTGGGTCTCAGAACAGCCCAGCCAGAGCAGGAGTAGAGGGAGTAGACCATTGGTGGGGGCATATTCAGTCCTAGAGTCAGGTAGGAAGACCTTAGGCAGGGAAAGTTACATTCCCAGAGAAAAGTACTGTCACCACACAGGGACTGTCACCCTGATTTCCCAAGACTGATGCATGTTGATGCTTCTGGATCACATCTAGGCATGACTGAACTTTCCAAAGGCCACCTGTCACACTGGCCTTGGGATGGGGACTGTGGAACAGGCAGCATACAGGGATCAGGTGACATTTCCAGCCCATACCAAAATAAAGCATGTATCTTAGGCTGACTCAGGAAAAACTGTCTTCAGAACCATGAAGTGGAAAAGACAGAAGTTTAATTTGAAAATCTGTCTTCTGTTGCCAGTGTGGCCATGGGCAAAGATCTTAACTGGATGGAACAGTGGGGGCTGCACTCCTCTTCTGGCTACCTCCTCTGGCCCCTGAATAAATACTGACTACCCTGACTAAGGAAAAGGCAGGGAGACCTGAGAACCCCAGGTCTGGTCATCCACTTCCTTGCCCATGACCCCAGTCTCCCACTCACAGGTACCCACAAGAGTGAGGCCATGAGGACAGTATACCTGTACCCTACCATCAGGCCAAGCCAGGTTACAGCCCAGCCTAGGGTCACCTATCTTCAGAAGCAAAGACTGAGACAGACAGATGCTCGCTCCCCAAGCAGTGGTCCCACACCAGTGCCTTAGGGTTCTTGCAGTATGGGGCTGAAAACCCATACCACTTGGGGTCCCATAGCAGGCTGTGCCACGGTTTCCATAGCCATCATTGGCTCTTCACCAGGACCCTGTAGAGTGAGAAGCTGAGAACTGCTGCCACAGCAGCTCCAACAGCTACCAGCATTCCCCGGAGCCAGAAGGAGGTGGGGTGCAGCTCTGTGTGAGCCAGATGTCTGTAGGAAAGAGGGGTACTCAGGGTTTGTGCCTGCACTCTTGCTGCTGTACCCCTCCACTTTGTCTCAGGTGGCCAGCAGAGGCCAGCCCACAGAATCCCAGCATACCCAGTAGCAGACACCAATGGCCCTGGGATAGGACAGGTCACCCTCCCCTGAGCTGTGGTGTAGACACCCACGGGAATGCAGCCATGGTGGCCAATCGGGTGAAAATATCAGTGTTTGGCAGGGCTTGGCCTTCACAGGAGAACAGGGCTGGGGCAGGTAGTCGGTGCAGGCGGCAAAACTCAGCTGGTGACAGGCCTGGTGGGGAAACACCTTCGGGCAGGTCAGCCTTAGAGGAGACGAAGAGGCAGGGAGTCTGGCTGTCCATGTAATGGTTCTGTGGAGGATGGGCCATGTGAAGGCTGAGCTGTCTGCCCCAACCCACAGATGTGCTCTCCAACTGGACCCTAGCCCCTGCCTTACCTTGTAGATACTGGCACAGTACAGAAAGGATGTGGGGTCACTGCCATCGAACATCAGGCAGGCAACATCACAGGCAGCATCAGGTGAGGTGGCCCACAGGCTGTCTGTGCCCACTTCACACAGCTGGGATAAATGGTGACCTTAGAAGGTGTTCCCAAGGACTGGGTCTCCCAGGGCTGCCCTGAGAGAGCTCCACAAGGAGGGGGTCCCAGCCCACCCTCAGGGTCAGAGTGTGTGGCTAGCACTCACAATCAGGTATTTCTCTTGCCCGTTGACCTGTACTGTGTCAATGGCATAGACAGGAGAGTCTTGGGGGAATGGGCTGGTGTCCTGGTGTTGAGAGGCAGAAAGGAAACCATGATGCTCACTGGCCCTAATATTCTGAGTATACTCTCCTGTCCAAGTCCCTCCTGGGGGTTGGGGGCTCTCCATGGGCACTCACCCCAAGGCTGTGGCCAAGGAAGGCCTGCAGAAAGGAAGACTTGCCCACTCCTTGGGCCCCCACCACCTTGCACATGAGGACATTCCGCTGTGTTTGACCCTTTTCCTGGTCCAGTCTCTTTTCACGGGTGACTACAAGGGTGAACTCAGGTGAGGGAGGCTGCAGGGAGAGCTGAACCTGAGACCCAAGGGGTGGCTGCCCACCTGTGATGGCCTGAGCCTGTGATTCCTGTTCACACAAAGTAGGATAGCCCAGGTAGCCAAGGTGTTCAAGACAATGCTGGACATTTAAGTAGGTCACCAGGCTGAAGGCAAGTAGGAGGCACAGTGTTATAGTGAGCAAGGTACAGGTGGGCAGGTGTGGATGGGTGTCAAGGGATGCACTTACGTCCACTGGCAGAGATACCCATGCAGAGTCAGCCGGCCTGAGTCAGTGCGAACAGTGTGTGAAAGCTCAGGGCCCCAAGGGGCTACTGGGAACACACTGAAGAGGTTCTGCAGCTCCTCCAGCGAGAGGGCACCATCACAGTCCTAGGAGCAGAGGGTGGATATGACATGTGCTGGGCAGGTAGCAGGGGCTGGCAAGGGTCATGGGGCTCACCTGGTCATGCTTCTCAAACACCTGCTGCACAAACTGGTAGCCATGATGGTTGAGCTCAGTGCTACAGCCAGGGGGCACGTGGAGCCTGCGGGGGACACCATACCCATCTGATTCCCAGGAAACCCTGTGCTTTGTGCTGGCACACCTTCTGATGTTACCCTGCTCACCCCGTCTGTGCAGTCAGGCCTCCCAGGCTTCCTGCAGCCCTTCATCCCACAGAGGTGGGAACAGGCAAGGAGGGTAACATCAGTCTCTGACCTGTGGAGGCCTGGCTGAGTCCCTAGGTCATAAGACCACCCTGTATCAGAGCACTGACATGGGCCCTCAATTGGTACTATGTAGACAGCAAGGGGTTTGAGACAGATCTGGGCCAGGAAACCAGAACAGTAGAGCACATTCCTGGCTGCCAAGGGTTTCTTTGCTCCTAGAAGGGTGGATCCCACCCACTACTCACGGTGGGAAGAGGTAGTCAGTGGTCAGCTCCAGTGTGTCACTGTAGCCAAAGCGCCGTAGGATGGCCCATGTGGTTTCATGCCGGCCACGCTGGATGAAGAGTGTGTTCAAGAAGAGGAAGCCTGTGGGGGAGCAGAGGCGGTAGCACCCAGCACAGCACAGCCCACTCCCCACACCAAGGCCTGGGTTGGATAGCTGTCTCTCACCATCCAGGGTCAGCCGGTCATCCTGCACGCCACCTGGCACATTCTTGCATACCACCCTCTTCACATCCTCCAAGGCTTGTGGGGCAAGGGGGTGGCCAAAGCAGGACTTCTACCTCCAAGAAGTTGCTTTAGATCAGCTAGCTGCCCTTGGTTGCCAGGTCACGTCACTGAGAGTGATTGAGGCCTGGGGGTAGGTACCATGGGGCAGGGTGCACACCTGGAAAGCATTGAGCTCCTCATCACTGAGTGAGTTGTCCAAGTCCTGATCTGAGAGCCTGAAGATCCGCATGAGGGCCTGGGCACACTTGGGCCTCAGCTGCAGGGACAGCAGCTCAGTGCTGCAGGTGACCTTTGCCTGGTCGACCCTGCCACCCCTCACCCTGCTTATCCTCCTCACTCAACACCCCCAAGAGCTCCAGGGCAAAGTGTTGGGCTCTCACCTACTGCTCACCTGCTTTGTCTCAGGGTCATAGAGGGGGGCTGTAGGGTGTAGAACAGCCTTCTGGGCATAGTAGAACAACTCTGAGATGTTCCTCAGATGCTTGGCTGAACACTGGGAGAGTACAGGACAGGCAGAATCCGGGAGGCAACCAGAGAAAACAGAGGGACAGGGGTCAGGCTTGCCACACACAGGCATCTGCTGAAAGGTCTCCACATTCCTGTCCTCACCCCAGCCCCTTCCTCTTTCCATGACTTCCCCACATGCCTGCTCACCTCCACACAGGTCTCTATCTCAGGAAATTGGCTCATGATGGGCAGCACAGCCTCCATGCTGCTCCCTGGCTGCAGGTCTGACTTGTTGCCCACCAGAATGATGGGCATCCTGGGAAGATGCTCATGGTCATTAAGGGTGGGGAGCTGGTAGCCCCTGCTCCCCACTCCCCAGGCCCTGCTTATTACCTGGGCCCACTTCCAGTTCTGCCATTCACCAGTGGGATCCACTTGGTTCGGATCTGAAAGGCAAATGACACAAGGCTGCCTGCCTACTCAGCCCACGGTGCCTGCCTGGAGCTTGCACCAGGCTCAAGGTGAGAAAAGGCTGTAGCCAAGTGTGATCAAAGTTACAGCCACTGGAATAAAGCTGGCAGAAGAAAAAGAGATGGCAAATAGGACCTGAGCTGATCTGAGCAGCTGTGAACCACCCCTCCACAAAGACCAGGGTCCCAGACCCTCAAGCAAACTTCTGCCCATTCCCCATGAGATTCTAGGGCCAGGGAAGGTCTAAACAGTTCAGACTGGTCATTCTAGGCTCTCTCTATGGAGATGGGGTTCCAAGAATACTGACCTCAATCAGAAGTATGAGACAACAGTCACAGGACTGACCATAAGAGTGGTTAAGGATCCATTTGGACCACAAAAGTCAACTATATGCCATCTGGGTCTACAGTGAGGACAGGCTGCTGACTGACTCAGGTGCTAACAACAGGTACCTGGGACAGATGGGAAACCCCCATGTGCTCACCTTCTCGATAGTAGCCTCTTCAGACACGTCATATACCACACATACCACATTTGCCTGCAGGGAAAACAGCGAGGCTCACAGTGACCCAAAAGCTACTTCACACATTCCAAGGCTCCAGTATGTCCCAAGTGGACTCAAGGCCCAGGAAACCCACCATTCCTGGAAACTGCCCCAGCCAGATGCCTATAGGGCAAGTGATCCCCAGCAGCATCACACTAGGGACTGGAAACCTCAGAGGATCCCCCATCCAAGCCCTGTGGTCCCAATGCAGACACTAGGTCCCTGCATCATGGGTCTGGTCAATAGCTCCAAAGTGTTCAAGCCAGACATCATCTAGAGTAGGGAGATGTAGGTAAAAAGGGACCCATCGATGGCCTCTACTTTCTTGTTTTCACTTCATGACAAGCAGCCAGAGAGATAGAGAACTGAAATGAGGCTGCCCACCCAGCCCATGATGCCTACGTTCATGACTAAGACAACAAATGCAGGGGGCCAGGGATTTAGCTCAGTGGCACAAGCGCTTGCCCATCAAGTGTGAGGTCGTGAGTTCAATCCCTGGTACCAAAAAGGATAAAAGGAAAAAAAAAAAGGCAACACGTGCAGGCCACAGATAATGCTGTAAGGGCTGAATCCTGGCATATACATCTGTTATTATCATGTGAGTCCCAGTTAAATGTGACTCCCACCACAGCTTGGAGGTCTAAGGCAATGAACCAGAATGGAGACAGGACAAAAAGAGAGGTTCAAGGGGATGCTATGAAAGAATGGGACTGTTTTTCACAGACCCAAGGTCTTTTCTCTCTCTGAGCACTACTGAAAGGGATAGACTGTGTTGTGGAAGCCATAACTATTCTTGGGTACTCAGAGTTCACCAAAGATTTATCAGGCTGTGGACAGTCGGGGACCTTAATCCAGCTTCCCAGATAAGTGAAGCTGATTAGGCCTAGGCAGACGTGGATGAGAGCGCTGAGCCATGCTTGGAATGTGTCGCACCTTGTGGATCTCATCCTGGAGCTCCTCATCCGTCTGCTCGGATTCTAAGAGGAAAGACAGACTGCTGCAGATCCTCTACAGGAAGGACAGGGGAGGTGGCCCATGGTCGGTGCGGCTGCTACCTGAGTAGTCCACGATGTGGGTGGGCACCCTCTCTGGAGTGACATCTGCGGGGATGGTGATCTCCTCTGCACGGGCTGGGACCTAAAAGAGGTAAGAGGTGTCCCGGTCCTAATCCCTAAGCCCTGGCGCTGAGACCCCGGTCCCCTACCCTGCTCTCAGCGCCCACGCACCTCCTCCGGGAACTCCTCGCCCACCAGTGACAGGATCAGCGACGTCTTCCCAACCTGGGCTGCGCGGGCGGGGCGGGGTGATGACACGGGGAGACTAAATTACAGCGTTCCGTCCACCCACCCCACAACCCGCCCGCAGCCAGGCACCTACCCTCACCCAGCAGCAGGATGCGCACGTCCCGCCTCATAGCTCTGCCTACTCCTGCCCCTCTGGGTCCTGACCAGACCTCAAACCTCAACCCCGGATTTGACCCTGCGGGTTCCCCGCCCCACTCTCCCCTGTGCTCGCACTTCCGGGACCTTGCCAAGCTTGTATTTCCGGTCCTATCCGCGCAGCCGCACTAGTGATGGGGGGGGGCGTACCACAGCGCCACTGCAGGAGCGCGCCCAGTCTTGGCCTTGCCAGCCCGCTGTGGCGATTTATAGCTGCAGATGGGCAGAAAAGGGATGGTTCTGGACGTGGAGCCGAAGGCTTGGATGTGGGGTAGGGGATGACAGGAGTGAACAATGGAGATGCAAGGATAGGGCCATAATAAAATGGTGTAGCAAAATACAATAAATGCCTGTTTATTTAAACTGTACAAGGTAGAAACATTTTTTAAAAATCCTTAGGTAAAAAGCAAACAGGTATTCTAATTTTTTTTTCTGTGCTGAGCACATGCTCTACCAGAGTTACGCCCCCAAGTTCTTTATGTCCTTTTGGGTCACCAGGGTCACCAGGATTCAAGACAACCTAGTCTTGACAATTTTAGAGTTTGTCCTGTCCCAGTCATCTTGGTCCACCAGGCCACCATCCACTCTGGCTGCTTTGCCCCAGGGCACCTGGAAAGACAGGTCCACTGCAGCTCAGGGGCTCAGGACCTCCCACACAAGGACCTCACTGTGGGCCACTGTGAAGAGCAGCCTGCCTGATGGGGTGAACCTGCATAGGTGCACCACATCATCATAGCCAGCAAACTCTTGGGTGGTTCCTAATGTGCAGTCCACCACGCTCAGTCTGCACTCTGTGGGCAAAAGGTATAGGTCGGCAGGTCAGGCAGTACACTTCAGAGTTGTCCATTCCTTCCCTCTCTTGTGTCCCTGGCTGAGCATGGTGGTGGCATAGGTAACACTAGGGGCCTGGAGCAGCCTCACACTTGGGTTCCTATTGCCCAGGTAAGTCCTCTCTGTTGTTACTACCTTCCCACTCAGACCCTAGCCGTGCTGTGCTGAGTGTTCCCCCACCTAGTCTCCCAAGACTAAGTACTCTGGGGCAGGCATTTTCTCACACTCCGTTGTGTACAAGGAGCCTGAAGCACAGAGGTGAGGTATGTACAGGGGAGGTGGGTGCAACTAAGCTGGCTTGGGCCCCACTTAAGGCAGGCCTGAGTCTGCATCCACCAACACTTACCAGAAAAGCCAACAGCCATGAGGTGGGCCCCAAGTGACAGGCTCAGGGACATGGCAAAGAAGGGCAGCAGTATCTTCTCTACCACCTGTGGATAGCCAGGATGAAGCTTAGGGCCTCAAGCCCAGGACAATGGTAGCTACTGTTTGCTATACATCTCAGCCTCTCATAGCCCCTGATCCTGAGCTCCAAAGCCCTGGACACTAAGGCTGCTAGCACCAAGCAGGTGGGTACATACACCTGCTTCTGGCGGAGGCTGTAGAAGACTACCTCTTCATGTGTGCAAAGACCCACATATACCAGCAGAGCTAGGTCCCAAGGGCAGAAGGTGGTGAGGGAGGGTGGCAGGAGGCCTGAGGTCTGCAGAGGAATAGAACATGCTGTGGCGGGATGGGCAGGCATAGTCACCACCCATGTATTACTGGACACTTACCTCCAAAGCAGTAGGCACTGGGAAGCTCAACCAGTCCAGGAGTCTGCAATGGTTCTCTGGCCAGTTGGAGGCCCAGACACTGACCTGTTGGTCTTCACTAACAGCCAGCCACAGGTCTTCACCCTCCACCCCTACGTCTCCATACTGGGGATTGAGGATTATGAGTACCTCCTACCCCAAGGTACCCACCATCTTACCTGCCCTCATGCCAGGTCCCTCCCCACCAGCTCTTTAGGATGCTTCACCTCTTTGTATGTGCTCTGGATGACAGAGATTGGGGCGCCCTGGTGGTCGCTCAGCACAAGGAAGGTCATTCCCACACGGGGCCAGCTCACTGCCACAAGTCCATCCTTGTCTCCAGAGAGGATGGTCTGACCTGGGTAGGGACCATGCCAACATCCTATGAGGCCAGCCCCCAGCCTTGAAGTCTGATGTGGTCATCTCACATACCCCCAGCTGCTGACCATCTGTGGAGAAGGCAATGGCTGTTAGTGCAGCCCGGTGGGGATGTATCTTGAGCTCCAATGCCGTACGGGAGATGCTGAAGACATGCAGTGTGCCATCACTATAGCCTGCCACCACCTGCTGCTGCTCTGGGTGTCCACAGGATGGGGGGCTCCATGCAAGGCAGAGGCAGCTCTGGGGACCCATGGTGGGAAAACCTCAACACTGCCCCAGGAAGGGGTGACAGGGCTCCAGCCCCAAGGCTAAGGCCAGAGGGAGCCCCTGCCCACTCCCACATACCTGGTTTAGCACCTGGAACTGGACTACCAGCTCCATGCTGGCCAAGGACCATACCCTCACACTCCCATCCTCACCACAGGTGGCACAGTATGACTCGCCAGGGCTGAAGACCACTTCATTCACCTGTGGGGACACCATTGGGCTAAGAGGGCCCCACAGAGGGGACTTTCCTACCCCAGTTGCCAAGGCTAGCCTGTCCATACAGAGCACTTGTCTCCTGTCCAAGCCTGTCTGGCCCAGCCACCTCCAGGTGGTATAAAGTAATAGACCCTTCATCAGAATTGGTGGGCCCCACCAGCCAGTGGGACATGGACCTCCATGAAAGGGCTGTGTGGCAGAATTTGAAATACAGTAAGTAACCATGTGTTTTTAGCAGACTGTAAGGAAAAACACAAAGGCACTCCCAGCTTAGTTCTGTAGTTATGACATTGGTAGCCTCATGGTTTTTCCCTGAGGCTGATTGTATGCCAAGGGAAGAAGCAGATATGATACCACATAGGTATCACTAAGAATCAGGGATTTTTTTTTGATCTAGAGATCAAACTCATAACCTTAAGCATGCCAGGCAGGCATTCGTGCCACTGAGCTATATCCACAGCCCAGAAACAGGGATTTTTGAAGAAAAGAGGTACATGTAGCATGTGCCACTGAGGATCTCTGAAAAGGCCCAGTACTAAATTAGTTTCAAATGCAAGTGTAAACTCATGGTGTATTTCATTTTAGGAAGATAATTTAGGGCTGGGATACAGTTCAGAAGTACAGTGCTTAGAGTGCTTGCCTAGTATTGCAAGACCTGGGCTCAATCCCAGCACTTAAAAAAAAAAAAAGAAGAAGAAGACAAAGAACATGCTGCTGCCTGATGAACCTGGAAGATGTGATGTTCATTGAGGAAAGCAGATGCAGTGATTGCAGAGTATAGGACTCATTCATGTGGACTGCCCAAGGAATAAACCCATGAAGACAGAGAACCAATCACTGGTTGTTAGGAGTGAAGAGATCAGAAATGAGGAGTGCTTGCTTGAAAAGTAGGGGTGATGGCCTTTTTGAGGTGATAAAAAAGGCTCTGAGGGCTGGGGATTTAGCTAAGCAGTGTATAAGCACCTGCCTGGCAAGTGCAAGGTCATGAGTTCAATCCCCAGCCCCACCCCCGCAAAAAAAAGAATAAGAAGCCTCTGAAATTGATTGAGATGACAGCACACAACTCTGTTGAAGACACTAAAAGCCACTCATCTTAAATGGATTAGGGACATGGTCTGTACATTATGACTCAGTAAATCTGTTACCACACAGAAAAGTAACTGTCATTCATCTCCATTTTAAACTCAGATTACATTAGCAGCTATGCTTATCTTCAAATAAATAATTCTCCCCGCCTTTGTTTTGTAGTGTTGGTACTGAACCTGGTTTTGTAGCGCTGGTATTGAAGGCAAATGCTCTACTACTGTGCTATATCCCAGCCCTTATCTTTGAATAAACAAAGAGCTTTTTTAAAAAGGAGTAAGAAGTGGGTGCTTACAATCCCAACACTCTGGAAGACTAAAGCAGGAGGGCCATAACTTCAAGCTTAGCCTGGGCAATTTAGTAAAACTGTATCTCAAAAAAAAAAAATAGCTGAGTGGCGGTACACACCTGTAATTCCAGCACTCAGGAGGCTGAGGCAAGAGGATCACCCCAAGTTCAAGGTTGGCCTGGGCTAATAGTGAGTTCAAGCTTAGTCTAAAGTACAAGACCCTGGCTCAAAAATCAAACAAACAACTCCAAATAAAAAGTAAATAAAAGGGGCCGGGGATTTAGCTCAGCGGCATAAGCACTTGCCTGGCAAAGCACGAGGTCATGACTTTGATCGTTGGTACCGCAAAAAGAAAAAAAGAATAGTACATTAATAAGCTGGGCATGGTGGCTCACACCTGTAATCCCAGCACTAGGGAGGCTGAGGCAGGAGGGTCATTGCGAGTTCAGACCAGCCTGGGCTACAAAGTGAGCTCAAGGCCAGCCTGAACTGCATAGTGAGACCCTGTCTCAAAAAGACAAAAAAAAAAGTAAATAAAAATATAAAGGGCTGAGGATGTAGCTTGGTGTGAAGGCCTTGGGTTCAATACCCAGTACAGGAAGAAAGGAAGACACACAGACAGACTGAGAAAAGAAAGAGGAGAAAGAAAAGACATATATAATTCTTTGAATCTCATGCTGACTGAAGTCAGGACTCCATGAATAGAAAAATTCAATATGCCACAGTGAAATGAAACCCAGACATAGTCTAAGGTACATGTTAAAGGCAACCAATAATGAAGCACACTGGCATACTGACCCCAGGAACTGACTTGATGCTCAGAAGCCTAGCCATAAGAACTGGATGGTGACCCTGCTGCTCTGATTCCAGCTTTGCCTTGGGAACCACAGCTTGCAAAGCCACTTTCTCTGCTGAAGTCTGCAGAAACTCAGCAGAGATAGAACAGAACCAGAGCCCTGTTTGCAACATGCCTGGTGTTGACATCCTCCTGCAAGGACCTCCATGCTTCCCATAAGTGATGGTGTGCTACTTCTGAAGTGGCTACAGGACTGACTGACCTTGACCTTGACCTGAATAGATCTAACCAGAACCTGATCAGAACCTCAAAAATGATCAGAACAAGAATCTGACCAGATATGACCAGAACCCCAATTACATCCAAATATAACTGACCAGATCCAAACAGACCTCACAAGAACCTGACCAGACCCAAATAGATCTGACTAGAACCTTACCAGATTTGACCATCCCTGACCACATCTGACTAGAACATGACTCAAATCTGACAAGACCCTGACTTATACTTAATCAGAACCTGACATGATTGGACTTGACCAGAATCTGACCAGACCTAACCAGACCAAACCAGAATCTGACAGACTCAACAAGATTTTGGCCAGTAGCTAACTAGAGAAGACCAGACACAACCAGAACCTGATTAAACTCAAAAAGAACAAGACTAGAACCTGACTAGATCTTACCAGACCTGCCAGAATCTGCCTGGCCTCCTGTCTCCCAGACCTCAGTCTATAGGAGGTGACAGGACAAATGACAGGGCATATTCAACAAGTACAATAAAAGAAAGAGGTTAGTCAGGTATGGTGGCATATTCTCTGTCATACCAGGACTCTGAGAGACTGATGCTGGAGGACTGTAGGTTTGAGCTCAGCCTAAGCAATTTATACACTTAACAAGACACTGTCTCAAAAACGGGGGTGGGGGTGCTGTGGGCAGAGTATAGTTTTGTGTGAAGGTCCTGAGTTTAATCCTCAAAGAGCATCAGACACTGCCTCACACAGATGCCAGCTGGACCTATGTGATGAGTGTGCTCAAGAGCTCTGGAACTCTCGGATGGTCACTCATAGGACATGGACTCAGATCAACAAATAGGGCAGGGGTTGGGGGAGGGAAGCAAACATGCTTGCTAGTCTCCCCTGCTCATCCAGGGTGGAACCCCTCTAGCATCCTCCCTCCCAGCCCAAGGCCTCACCTTGCTCCTATGGCCACTGATGAGACAAGTGCTGGTGCCCTCATTCCAGGTGATATACCAGAGTGTGCCAGCTGTGGTGCCTACCACACCCATGTCTATGCCACTGTCGAAGCTGGCACTCACCACAGCCCCATTTAGGGTCAGCTCGTGCTCCATAAACACAGAACTGGACCTTAGTTGGGGTAAGAAATGAAGCAGCATGTCTCGAGACAGGAGACAAGAGCCAGGTAACATAGCAATCATGGCCATAATGTCTTGGGCCTGGCTGTTTCTCATGAGCAGAAACAGTGACAGCCTCAATGGTGGCAAGTGCCTAGAGGTTTTGAGCATGTCCCTGTTTTCAGACTGCAGCCTGTGGAGCTCAGGCCAGGCCCAAGTATGTCCTCAAGGAGGTGACTGGCTGGTGACAGATCTGAAGGGCATCCCTGGCCTGAGCGTGGCACTGTGTGGTAGAGGTGCTAGCATGGGGGGACCTATTGAGGATACCAGAGTGCCCTTGTAATTCACATCCTGGGGCTGGTGCCAAGCAGGCCCGTGGTAGCTTACCTGGCACCAGAGCCCTTGCACTGCAGCTCAGGCACAGCCCCTATGGCCCACAGACGCAGTCGCCTTGTACTGCTGCCACTCACCAGCCTAGACCCTGAACACACCAACAACCCTGGGAGATGGGGATAGAGGCAGGGAGGGTGTGATTTCCCAAACAGCTGCCTGTCCCAGGACCACAGCTCCCAGGAAGAGGTCCTAGACCTACACCCATGAGGGGTCAGGGGCTATATCTGGGACCCACCAATTTCTCCATCATCTGCCTCCCAGACTAGGAAGCAGCGGCCAGCATCCGTGTCCCAGACGCAGACCTGGCCAGTGCTAGAGCCACAGTAGAGCAGGGGAGCAGCCCCATAGCAGAGTGAAGTCAGCTCAGCAAGTCTCATTTCCTCAGGGACTGGTTCTTGGTGCACCTGGCACCAGGGCAGGAGAGTGGCTGCAGGTCAGCAATATTCCAGGAGCCCCGCCAGACTCCACCCCCAAAATCACCCATGGACCTGAATACCAAGCCAACATCCCAGCACCTGGAGGCTGATGTCTGCCCCATGCTGCTGCAGGAACCAGAAAGTGATGGCACCTGGGCCTACACAATTGAATTCGCCTGCATCCCAGGGATTGAAGGCCACACCATGCATGGGCTCCAGAAGGTGGTTAGAAGACACAAGTTCATAAGTAGCCATGCTCCACAGAGCAAGAGTGAGGTCACAGTAGTCCCCTAGGAATGCATGGGAGGCCCTATCAGCCAACAGGGCTCCAGGGTCCAGGAAGCCCTTCCTTCTGCCAACCCCTGCCCACTGACCCAGTGTCACAAGAAATGTGTCATCTGGTGAGAAGGCCAGGGCCTGCACTGCACTGTTATGATGGGAGATGAGCTGCTGGCAAAGGCCTCCAGGCACGTCCCAGAGGCGAATCTGGCAGAGGGCAGCAGCACTGCCACAGCAAGATGCAGAGGCCAGGACCTGGCAGGTGGGAGGTGGTAAGCAGCTGTGTGAAGCCATAGGTCTGGGTGAAGTAGAAGCTAGGATCATGTCTCTTCACTGTCCATGGTGAGAACCAGGCTCTGCTGTGTACCATAGCCCCTAGGTATGGGCAAGAGCTTGTTAGGGCAGGTACCTGGGCATTGTGGCTGAGAGCCAATGTGGAAATCTCCTCAGGATGGCCGAGCCAGTGCTGCTGGGCTCCAGAATGCAGGTCTTCTACCATCACCAGGCAGCCACATATATAGGCGAACAAGCCTTTGGGCAGAGAAGGCATCAACCTCCCTGGGGTATGTCTGCCTTATCACTACGAAAGCCACACACACAAGTCCTAGGGATTTGGGCTGGAATGCCAAAGGGATCATGGGGAACACTCTATGTCAGTGCCTTTCCCCACTCACCCTGGGGCCCTCCTGCTGACAGCCAGAGCTTGTTTACCCATGAAAGCCTAGCTTGGGACATGCAGCTTAGCTTTGCCATATATTCTTCTGGTTGGGATTTCTTGACCTACCTGTGTCTGGCCTCCAGACCATGTTGGCCCGCCCATTCCCGCTGTAACCCACCACAGTCTTCAGGCGCAGCTGCTCACCACCAGCAGGAGGGCAGATGTTCTGTAAGAAAGCAGACCACTCCCCCCCAAAAAAGAAAGCAGACCTAGGGTGCTGTACCCAGCCCAGCTGCTTAGGGCCCAAATCCTACCCATGGAAGCTGCTTTAGGGCACACCCAGGATAGCAGAGGTCTGAGCTCGGGCTTCAGAGGGTGGGGGGCTGCAGAGCTTGATGCATCTGAAGCCTGAGAAAGGGCAGCAGTTGGTGACAGGTACAAATGGGGTCAGCAGGATGCCTGCCCCAGGTCCAATCTGGATGCCATGAGACAGAGGAAGTGTGGGGGCAGAATAGAGGAAGAGTTGCCCTTTAAAAGCAAGCCTCCAAGGACCAGTAGCACGCCCAAGATCTAGGAGAAGGAACCCTAAAAGGGCTCAATTTCACTGAAGAGGGCTCTAAAAAACCTTCTTGCCCACCAGGCATTGGGAGGCTGAGGCAGAATTATCTTTGTGAGTTTGAGACCAGCCTGAGCTACAAAGTGAGCTCAAGGCTGGCCTGAACTGTATAGTGAGACCCTGCCTCAAAAAAAAAAAAAAAAAAAAGCAATCCCACCACTGAGGAAGGAGAATCACTGTGAGTTTGAGGCCAGCCTGGGCTGAGTTAGTAAAAACATGTCTCAATAAACCCTGCCCACAGAGTAGGGTATAGCCAACCTTGGCCTGCATGAAGGCCTTATAGCGAGCAGTGAAGTGCTTGTAGGAATCCGGTCGGGTAGGGGTCTGGGCTTTTATTTCCCTGGTGTTCCAGGTATCTAGCAGAGAAAAGAAAGGCCACAGGACTCAGAACTGCTTGTCACCCTCCAGATGTTCTGCCCCAAACAAAGTCCTTCCCTACTTACTGGGATGGCCATGGTGCTGCCAGGAGCTACTGGCAGCCCCCCAAGCCGTTTCTTCAGCCCCTCTGGGCTCCTTCTCCACAAACAGGTGGGCCTGGGGACTTGTGGAATCTTGTGGGATGGTGGCTCTCTCCACAACATCCTTCCTTTTTTTTTTTTTGTACCAGGGATTGAACTCACAACCTTGTACTTGCTAGGCAGGCACTTAAGCCACTGAGCTAAATCCCCAGCCCTATCCTTCCTCTTCTAATGTAGAGAATGTGCCTGGGGCAGGGGTGTAACAAGAAGAGGAGCCCATGCTGCCTGGTCCCTTGTACCCCACATCCCAGAAATAGTGTACACAGGCACTCATATCCTCCCAGAACCCCAAGCAACTTGTCCCTCACCATCAAAGCCCTCAGGTGGCCTGAAGTGAGTATTTAGCTGGGCTGTGGACATGTGAGATGGCATGGACACCTGCTGCAGAGGGAGCCCCCTGGCCTGAGACGTGACATTCTTCAGCTGTCCTGTGGTGATAGAAGAAGCTATGTGGAGCTCAGGGTGAGGATGACAGAACCTTTCAGGGAGACCAGCCTCTACAGTGATCATATGTATGAGACGGGGGGAAAGAAGTGGCACCCATCCACCTGGCATCACCACTGGACCTGCTGTGTCTCCACACACACCCCTTTAAGGTACACCCAGACTACTCACCAGCCTCGTGGGCTGGGGAGGCCCTCGGAATGCTTCAGTTACTAGAGGCAAAGAGAAGGGTGTCAGGGGGACTGGCAGGAGACCCAGATGGACACAGTCAAGGGCAGACACTTGCCTCTCAGGGGTAGCCAGGACATCCCACAGGAAGATGGCATCCCCACACTGAGGACCTGCTGCTGGTCAAGGGTGAAGGCCAAAGCATGCACAGGCTCTGAGTGACCGATGTACACCTAAGGGCAGTGGCTGTTACATACAGGGACATGCTGCTGTGTACTCCTAGGACCTTCATGGGATGAGGATTAAGAAGCCCCATGTAGCATTAGCCCTTGGAAGACACAGACAGCGCTGAAGTCTAACTCTCTGCCCTCTGTCCCATAAGCATTGCTGTACGCACAGCACCCCAAGCAGCCAAGAATCAAACATCATAGCCTCTCTGCTCATGAAACACACCTGGCAGCTGGAGTCAGACTGTGTTGAGTATTCCCAGACCTCAATGGACCGGTCAGAGGCCACCAGCAAAAAAGAAGCATCCTTGTTGAGAGCAAGGGAGGTGCAAGCCACAGGGCGGACACTAGACAACTGCAATGAAGCATTCTTGGAATATGCCCTGTGGTGGGCAGTAGGTAGCCCGCAGGCCTCCCCACCTCAGTGTAGCTGCAGCCCCCACAGCTGGAGGAGCTGCAGGAACAGAGAGGAGGGAGAACATGACAGTGGCCCACAGTCCCAGGGCTTACCTCCCGGATAGTGCATCCTGACATAGCATCTAGTACCATAACTTTGTTGGATGATGTGGACACAAGTAGGTGGCCCGGGGATGCAGGGCCAAAGCAGATGGCCACAGCTGAGTCCAGGCTGACCAGAGTGCCAATGCTGACCCGTAGCAGCTGGGGGGGAAAATGACCTCTGGCTGAGACCTCTAGGCAGGGTTGGTACTGTCTAGAGCCAGGGAAAGAGGAATCTGGACAGATAGGTACCACCCTCACTGTACAGGAGGGTGCCTCTATCAAGGACAGCACAATCCCTTCTAGTGCCTCCACTTGGCTGACAAGTTCTCTACATCCACAAATGAGGTATTATTGGGCCTAAGTGACCACAGTTGCCTACCTGCTCCCTGGATGCCCCTCACACTCCACACCCAGCCAAGGAAAGAACTCCTGGACCCCCAGGCTATCCCATGGACTCACCTCATCTAGAGAGGCTGAGTCCATGACTGTAACTGTGCACTTGGAGGGGCCCACAAAGGCCAGAAGGCGGCTATCCCTGCTGACTGCTAGGGTGTTGGGGTACAGTTGAGTATCCTGGAACACCATGTTGGCTGTGGTAGCATAAGGTACCAGGTCAGCAGGCAGGAAGATAACACTGCATTACACATGGATAGGCTGGGGAGGTGCCTCCCTACCCTGCCCCTGACCTATGGGAAACATCAACAGGGGAGGGTACTATTCCACAGAGGCCACAGGGCATGGGCAGGACACCAGGCACTACAAGGAAAGTTGGGAGTCCTTGAGGGGGCCAGGAAGGATGACCAAATGACCACTTGGCAAGCCCAAGTCACAGTGGCCACAGGAAATAGATACCCTCTGGCAGTGCCTAATCTCCACCTTGTGCTCAGACTGTGCACCTCTTCCTGGGGCATGGCAGGCAGATTCTCACTGATCTTTGGCTGTGAGGTGCTGGTGAATCCTAAAACAAAACTGTCTCTAGGGGTCTGGATATAAGGTTAGGGATTTGACCCCATGTGGGACCTGAATGTCTGGGAACTAGCTAGCTAGCACCTTGGGACCAGCCTGAGTGGTTGGAGGGGCCTGACCTGCTACACAGAGGATGTGGCACTGAGAGTTGGTGCAGCTGTACTGAACCAGGGAGCCCTGAGAGCAGGAGCTGAACAGCAAGTTGCCATCAGAGGTAACCACGGGTCAATGATAGCTCCTTGGTGACACCTACAGCACATGAGGATACCCACTGATCTCAGCCCATTCAGCTTTACATGCAGAGCTGCCAGCAGCACTGGCTCAGCGGCAGGTGTTTCCCACCCAGGGATACCCGCTTCTACCATGGGCCTCTGGGCTGGGGCACGCACATGTGTTCCACCAAGACCCCAGTACTCTCCAGGCTGAAGGCACATATGGCTCCACTCCTGAAGCCACAGAAGACAGCTGGCCACATGGGGTGGAAGGTGATGGCACAGGGGGCCTCATCACAGGATGTAAAGTCATACAGCTGGAGGACACAGGGTAGAGGACAGAAGCTGTAGTGGATCTAGAAGGACCAAGGGCCCCACAGGTGCCCAGCCCCTCTCTGCCCTGCCTGCCCTTTGTCTCTCTAACCTGACGTAGGGTGGCCAGGTCCCAGATGCAGACAGTGTGATCCATGGATACAGTGGCCAGCTGCCCCCGGCTCTGCTCTGTGGACAGTGCCAGCACTGGGGCCATATGGGAGCATGCCAGCACAGTGTACTCTCAGGCTGGGATGTCCAGGAAGCGTAGGTGGCTTGATGAGGTGGTGGAGAGCACGCAGAGACCATTGGGGCTAATGCAGACTGAGCTGATAGGACCTTCATGTTCTGGGGAAAAGCAATGCAAGCAACTCCTGGGACCCACTGGGCACCAGAGCTGACCCTAAATTCTACATTCTGGGGCATGGGGCCGTCTAAGACATGGGCAACCCATCTCATTCCTGCCAAGGGTACCAGGCTGCCAGGCTAGGAGACACAGCTCCCTCAACAGGACCACTCCTAAACCTCACCTAGGCCTCCGCTAATGCTTTGCCCACCAGCTGCCACCCTATGCCCTCTGCAATGCCAGCCTTCAGTTGCCCCAATGAAGACAGAACCAGAGGACGTGGCCCAGCCCCCCCATACAGCATGGCCTTCCCATGGCTCTCACCTGTCCCAGTGGGAGGGTAAACGCTCATGGCCTCACCTGCCTCCAGAAGCACTGAGGAGAAGTCCAGAGGCCAGAGTCGCAGGTAGCCATCCTCAGAGCCCACAGCACATGCAGTCAGAGAGACACTCAGACTGCTGATGGCAATGCCAGGGCCTAGGAAGTCTGGGGATCAGTGCCTCAGGATGAAGCCGACTACCCCTAGGAGACCCCCCTACAGTCCTCTGAAGGACTGTTTTCTGGGGAGGGAGTCACCTGGGACCCCTGTGGGCAGCAGGTGGTAGGTACACTGCACAGCCATGCGCTGGGGTCAACCTCCAAGATGTGGCCACTGCAGCTGCACACGTAGCTGCACAAGGGGGTAAAAGGTAAGGCAAGGTTCTAGGGGCACAGGGTGGCTGGGCAGAAGGCAGTAGAGACGGGCAGGGACTCACAGAGTGGGGATAAAGGGCACCTGGTGGCTATCCAGGGCCTGTGCAAAAGCAAGGTCACTGAACTCCAGTCCACAGTGCTCCCCCAGGTCTACAGGGCAGGAGCGCAGTGTCCCACCATGCAGCCGCCACAGCCGTATGCTGCCCTGCCCACATGATGCCATCCTGCAGGAGGTAGAGAGGAATGAGTACACTGGGGAGCAGAGGGGCTCAAGGCCAGCCCTTGTTTAGCACTACAGATCAGCCCCATTACCTGGTCTCAACCAAAAAGGAAACCGGAAAGGTCTGGACATCAAAGTCAGCATGCACCTTCGCGAAAGCTACTACTTCGCCACTAAGACTCACTTGCTCAGTGCCCCATGCCACCACCACCTGCAGCGAACCCAGATTGAGCTCTGGCCACAGTGCTAGCCTCTACGCCCTCCTCCCACCCTGCCCAGATTCAGTGAAGCCCAAGTGAACCCCACTAGGCAGTGGTTTTTCTCTCATGTAGAACTCAGTGTCTGAGCAGTTGTGTTGTTGAGGGTGGGAGATTAGGCCCTGCAGCACACTGGCCTTGCAATGTGGCTAACTGCGGCGCCCTTTTCTGTCCATGCCGCATCCTAGTCCATCCACACCTTGTGGACAATCGCTTCTCCAGGAAAAGGACGCTGCATGTGGGAATTGGGCGCGGGGATCTTGGAATGTTTTGTACTGATAATTGTAATTTGTGTAGTTCACATGTGTATGTTTTTATGTAATGCTCAATATGGAGTCGAGGGTGGAGACTCCAGGGGGGTTGCTGGAGGCCCTCTAGATAACCCCTTTGTGAGGACTGATTGTGGGGTTTTGCCTTCTGTGAATAATGTG
>PVLA01000248.1:0-171158 GCA_004027455.1 Hydrochoerus hydrochaeris | reverse complement strand
AGAGGAGGATTTACAAAATTCCTGTGAAACAACTACCCTGAGACACTGGACAGGCAGCCAGAGACGGGCAACTAGGACACATATGTTACACCACCAGCCGCCTAAGACAGGCACAGGACCAATTGCTGTCCTGCAGGCCCATGACGGGTAAGGCCTGGTTGGGTTCATGTGAAGAGTCCTTGACCTAAGACAGGCGCTGTCCCCAGAGGGACTGCCCGCTCCCATAAGTGATAAGGGAAACAATGTAGGGAGCGGCATGATAATCTCACACATCTCTTCCTCCTGCAGGCGTCTGGTGAGTCGGCTTGCATTTCCCTGGCTGAATGACAAGATTGAGATGTTAATTGATACCTATTGCCCTGAGCCTGGGGCACTTCCTGCTTGGAGTTGAGGTCAATTTAAACCTGTTTGGGATTGTCCCTGCCTGGCCCTGGGCCTGGGGCGTTTCCTGCTTGGGGCTGGGGGTTGCTGCCAGGGTTGGCAAATATATATTCCAGCTTCTAAAACATAAAGGCGGATTCAGATTCACTCACAGACTGGTGTGCAGTGTCTTCTGTCTCTCACTCGCCAACTCCCTGTCCACCTTTGGGAAACCCTAGCCCTGCCGCAGCTGGACTCCAGCAACTAACTCTGAGACTTCCCCAGAGATGAGCCTTGCTGGGCACTGCAACCTCATATGAAGAAACAAAAAGTAAAACCTGACCCACAAATAGAAGAATGAATAATAAAGTAAGAAGCATCAGCAATATGAGATGCCAGGACACTTTAGCATTTGGGAGGAGCCACTAAATCTCATACCAGGTTGGCTTCAAGATATGACTTTTAAAAACACCTATCTTTGGGCCAGGGATATAGCTCAGTGGTACAGTGCTTGCCTAGCAAGTGCAGGGTTCTGAGTTCAATTCCCAGTACCAAAAAAAACCAAAAAAAAATCTATCTTAGCTGGATGTGGTAGCAGACACACCTGTGGTCTCAGTATTATGGGAGGCTGTGACAGAAGGATCAAGTTCAGCCTAGACAGCTTAGTGACTTAGTGAGACTCTGTCTCAAAGTAAAAAAAAAAAAAAAAAAAAAAAAATACTGGAATGTAGCTCACTGCAAAGACTCTGGGTTTGATTTCCCAATAATATATAGAGACATACACACAGCCCATCTCAAAGTACAAAACCTGACAAGAGAGAACAGGTGAGTTGTTTACTAACTTAAAGTGATACAGTTGTGCCAGGGATAAAAACTGAACCACTCCCTGTGGTATCTTTTCACCACGAAGGCACAGGCTCCTGAATGCCAAAACCCAAGGTACACACTGTCAGGGCCACAGGAATCCCTATCAGGAGGCGACCCATTGTTTCCTAAGTCAATGGACTTTTTTGTTTCTTTGAGACAGGGTCTCACTATGTAGTTCAAGCTGGTCTTGAACTCATTTAGGTAGCCTAGGTTGGCTTCAAACTCAAAGTGACCTTCCTGCCCCAGCCTCCTAAATGCTGGGATTACAGGCATGTGCCCACAATGGGCAATGAACTTTTTTTTGAGATGGAGTCCAGCTTCCTTGAATTCTTAGGTTCCAAGGATCCTCTTGCCTCAGCCTTCCAAGTGTTGCAACTACTGGCATACCACTGTATTTGGCTGACTTTTTTTTTTTTTTAACAAAGAAAGCTTGTCATTTTAATAAGGAGAAATAAACCAAGACAGACTTTAGAAAACAAAGGCTCTGGCCATAGCTGCCTACCCCTCTCCAGGACAAGATCATTACCATCCTCCCTTGGTGGTCCCTTCCAACACCACAGAGAAGAACCCCACTGCTGGAGAAGCTGTGGACAGGACAAGGAAGTCAGCAGCGACTACTCCATCCTACGCTGCCCAGCCCTAGGTGAAGCCCCATGCCCACCTAAGGGAGCAGACAGCACACATCGGGCTCCGGAAGAAGGACAAGGACCGCCCTGATGGGAAGTCCCAAAGCCGCACCACACTGGGGGGCTGCACTTGGGCTGAGGCCAATAGCAAGCTATTCCTGTCCAGTGCCAAGGCAGACACCTGGAGAGGTACAATGTAGAGAAGGGTGTGTGACCTACATGCGCCCCACCCCCACCCCCAACTCAGACCCTGACAGCACTCACCTTGTCTGTGTGGCCGAGGAAAAAACGCTGCTCCCCAGTGGAGATGTGCAACATGATGATGCCTGCATGGCAGGGATAAACCACAGCTGCCCCATCCTTGGTCCATAGGGCCTGGCACATAAGGACCAGGTCCAAGGTCACCAGCAGGACCCCAAGAGGAGAGTCATCTTCTATTGAGCTGGGGATTGGGAATGAAAGCCCAGCACACATGTGCACACACCTTTCCTATGTCACAGGTACATGAATTGATGGGACACAGCCACCATGGGGACAGCTGACATATATACATATCTGCTAAGCCCTGTCTCCAATCCCAAAACCTTGGTCTGGTTACCAGGACACCAAAAAGCCCCCCAAAGATTCAGAGCCTGAATCCAGTAAGACCTGATGAAGGCCTAGGGTCACTGAGGGACAGGAGGGAAAAGATGCCTCCTCTTATGGGGATCTTTCCCTAGAAGGCCCACTTCATCAATCAGGAACCCACACACCATGTCCTTGCCCCACAAAACTGGTCTGGATCAAAGGGAACCACCCTTATGGTACTTCTGAAGAACTGAGCCAGAGTTCTTGGGTCTTTTGAACACTCAAGCCCAGCTTCTACCTATCAGGCTATGCCAAAGAAACAGGGGACACCTATGACCTTTGGCCCCCCAAGGGCCCAGGAAAGTACTGAGTAGACATGGGCAGAGCAGGGGTCTGAGAACCAGAGGGAAGCCAGCAGAGACTACAGTGGGTAAAGGGATCCTGATACCAAAGTGGCTGGGAATCTGTCTCCCTCCAAGTACTCAATGCTAATACTGCCCAATGAGAACCATCCTGCAAATAGCCAAGGGACCCTCACCCATTTGGTGCTGTGGCCTCCAAAGCCAATGATCCCCTTGAGCCTCAGGACTGGGTCCGGGAGGAAATGCTAAAAGAAGCAAATATATAGTAAGATCCTAGAAGGCCGGGCATGGTGGCTCACACCTGTAATTCTAGCACTCGGGAGGCTGAGGCAGGAGGATCGTTGTGAGTTCGAGACCAGCCTGGGCTACAAAGTGAGCTCAAGGCCAGCCTGAACTCCATAGCAAGACCCTGCCTCAAAAAGACCCAAAAAAAAAAAAAAAGAGAGATCCGAGAAGAGCACAGTCCCCAGGGGTTGCCTCTGCCCACCACAGGGCTGAGTACTTTCTACAGGTGGAACTATAGCTAGTGGTAAGTGCTTTCCAGAGTCCTGGGTCAGTCTTACCAGAGGTTCTCTCATGCGAAGCTGGGTTCCTGACTAGAATGCCAGGCCCTGTAGGAACCCCATGTCCTGTTCCCAAAAGACCACATCAGGCTGGGATATCTCCTAGTCAGGGAAACAAGCCCTTCTTTACTGTCAGGAGGGGTTCTTGCCCAAAGTTACCTCCTGCAAACTCTGATTTCTGCCAGAATGCTGTGTGAGAATAAATATTAGGAGTCTGTCTTGAAGACAGCTTGGGGTGGGCCAAACTGAGCAGCCCTTCATCCTACCTTACCCATGCCCTTCCTGCTCTAGAATGGGGACTCACCTTATGGAAGCCAGCATCCTTGAGGGCCACAGGCATGCCAGTGGATTTGCAGGTAAGCATGTGGCTGTCACTGACCACAGTGTGTACATCAGAGGCCTCCACCCAGGCTGAAGAATCTCGGCTACAGACACTTAAGTCACCTGGACAGGATCCCTCTGAGTGCAGGAAGGACTGGCTGACCTCTGATAGGACCCCGGGTGCAGAGAGGGCTGGGCAAGACTTCAGGGAAACAAGTGCCCATCAGCACCATGCTGCTGCCATTTTCCAGCCCTGTCAGGGGGCACTCACAGCTTTGGGGCTGGGCATCTAGATTGCAGGAGACATCCTGTACTGCAAGGGTTTGCTGAGGGTCACTAGGGGAGAGGGAAGCTGTGGCACAGATTCCAAAAAGACTGTAATAGAGCAAAGATCACCAGTGACTGGCTGAGCAGAGTGGAGACACTCATGAGGGTGCTGCAGGGGCAGCAAAAGCAGATGCCCTTGTCTTGCTCCCTGTAGAATCCACATCACAGCAACTGCTCATCGTGCCACCCAGCCTTGTCCCTCTCACAGATCTCTCATGTTGTTCTGTGAAAGACAGCCAACCATCCAGCCCTTGTGCCTATGTCTGTCCACAAGTGCCTCAGACACACGCCAGATACAGGGCCCTTAAATGCCAGATCCCCTTCCAGACCTCCCCGGTCCCATGGAGCTCTTTGCACCCTGCAGGCTCCACAGGCCTACCTGCAGCAGGAGGGGAGCTGTTCTTCAGAACCAGCTCAGAAGTTGCCTGCGGGCTGTCACTTGGAAACCTCCATGGGCAGAGGCAGAGTCAGTGTCTGGGGACCAAGAAGCTACCTGCCCTCCTGCCATCTTAGGAATTCCCTTGGGAGGGGCAGAGCCACTCACCGGATGTGAATGCAGTGGTCGTGCCAGTTCACCCCCTTTGGCACTGGGAAGGCCATTTCTCAAGGAACAGGAGTGATAGGCAACTTTGCTTGCTGGGCCTTACTGACAGTGACAGCTATAAAGGGCAGGGTTGCTCTAAGTCAGTTTAGCCACCTCCCTATACAACCTCTGCCTCCAAAGCTGAGGAGCTCCACCCTCCAATGACATCAAGCCAGAACTAAGAAAGCAACCAGCAAAGAGAATCTGGGGTGACAAGATGCAGACATGCAGACTGGAATAAGGCATGTTCCTCACCAGGGTCAAAGCTCAGGTCACTAGTGTAGAGGTTCTTGACCAGCAGGTTGGCACACAACCTGACATTCTTGAGGTGGCCATAACACCAGCTCAGGTAAATCAACAGGATATCATGTAGATCAAGTTGCAAGAAAGTCCAGCGGGCATCTGGGGGAGTGATCCCTGCCAGGTCTGCAGGACAAGTCTCTAGGTTAGTTGCCCACCTCCTTGTATCCCCACTTCCACAGCTGCTACCCTGTGTCCCACCCCCACCCCCGCACACCTGCCCATTGGGCCACAGAAGCCCAACTGGGCCTGTACCACCCCACTCTGGGTAAGTGCTGGCCTTCCTCAACCATGCAAGGCCCATTTCAGTGTCACCTCTCGTGGGTGTCCTAGACTCTAAGACAAAAGGGAACTGAAGCCACGTGGCTGAGGACTTGAACTCCTTGAAGAAATTGGAGAAAGATACTCGGATGACTTTGCTGTCCTGCAGGGGCAGACCCAGGCTGTGAGGACAGGGCAGCAAGCACATGGGTACCATACACAGCCCCATCTCAAGCACTGCACCTGGGTGGTCACATCCAGGTGGATGACAAAATGCTTGGTGGGCAGTGGCTGGAAGAGTACATATAGGTACCGCCCAGTTAGTCCCAGGGACTGGGTGCTGGTTCTGGGAAGCTGGAGGTAGTTACTGGCAGAGACAGCTCCCTGGATGAGATATAAGGAGCCCCTCAGGGTCTTGTCCTGGAGAGAGGGCAGAGTACAGGCCACAATGGACCAGGGAGCACCCAGCAGCAGTGCCCATCTGGAGGATTCCCCAGGAGGAAGTACCCAGTACCATCACCACAGCCACGTCCCCCTCCTTGCTGGACCGCTTCCACTCATTCACTCTGAAGTATCTGAAGACGTTGAGGAACGGATGCTGCCAAGCTGCAGGAGTAGCACTGCGGTCAAGGCCTGGCCCTGGGAACCAGCAAGGCTCCAAAAACCCTCTCCCTTTGCCAGCGTGACCATGGCCAGGACACACAGGCTTCTGGGAGCAAGGGCCAAGCAAGTGAACCCTACAGGGACTTTGACCTACGACCTGGGAAAGGGGTTCTGCACACCACAGCCACTGCCTCAGAGAGCCTAGAGACCCCTGATATCCTGGACCGCGGCCAGCCCACCGTGCGCCGCTACCTTCAGCCATGGAGCCTCAGATCGCGCTTCCCGCCTCGGCTGCCGCCGGTAACACTCAGGGCACGCAGCGCGTCGCTTAGCAACGGGCGCCAAGCAACCGGGCGTCACTTCCGCTGTCATGGCTGCGCCTGTGGCCCACGTGACAGCATAACTCTCCCGAGACTCTCCCTCCACTATGGCTTCCTAGGGCCATGCTCAGGTACTACATTTGGCTCTGATCAGTTGAGGCAGTAGGGAGGTTTCTGATCTATCTGGGGTCATCTGTGTGGGGCTGCACTTGTTAAGTAGCTTTTTCGATGTAAGAAGGAGAGAACTGAGACCTGTCCAAAACCACACTAGCCTAGGCTGGACCTCAACCTATGGAAGCACTGAGTCACCAGTGCCCCTCATGCCAATCAGTTTTCCACAGAGGCCTGCTAATTTGTCTCCCCAGCAAACAAAGCTCCCACACTTATACCTGCAGGTTCACCACATACCCCAAGACCTGTGGGACAGCTCTGTCCAGTATCTAGTACCCAGGTCTGCTGGATTCACGAGAAGAGCTGCTGCCAGGATGTAGTTCAACAACGCAGTGCCTGCCTGGCAAGGGTGAACTCCTGAATTCGATTCCCAGTACAAAAAAAAAAAAGAGAGAGAAGCTGGCATTTTAATACCAGCTCCCTGTCCTGGGTGCTAGAATACCTGTCCAGAGCCAGTTCTTTAACATCTCTAGGCCTGCAGGCCTGGCTTTAGCACACTGATGCCAACAGGAAAGAGGAAGGAGTCTGATGAGGTCTGTAGACTGCCACGCACAGTGAGCAAGCTGTCTCACATTTCCCTCAGGTGGACAGATGGAAAGCCAAAGGACAAAGGTGGGTAGAGCTGTAGCTCTTGCTGGCAAAAGAGTACCAGAGGGGATGCAGCTATAAGGGGAGGCTAGGCAGGGGCTAGAGTTTAGGGTTAGGGCCTGGAACTGGACACGATGATCCATACAACCCCATACACCCTCCAAAGCAAGGGCACTCCAAGAAGGCAGTTTCTCAACTTTATTAGCCTGGAGCTCTTTCCTGCCAGCCCCAGGGGCTGGTCCCTGGGTATAGGATTGAGGTCAGACAGGTTTGGCCCCTGGCCCCTGGCAGCTTGGAACAGCTGACCCAAAGGGAACAACAGGTACAAAAGTCCAAATGCTGGCACTTCAGGTGTGGCTGGCATTCAGCCAGGTCGCATAGTGGATACAGAACCATAGTCCTCTTCTAGAATTCGGTCCTCCATGGCAGCATTCATTCTCAGGCAGCCACTATGAACAGTTGGTAATTCTAGCCAGGAACTGCTGTGCCCACCACTCATCCAGGTCGATGGGCACGAAATCTGTGGGCAAAGAAGCAAAAGGCCAGGCAGTGATGCCACCTTCCGGATTGGTTGGAATTTCTACCGTTAAGCTGACCACAAGCCCCTCACCCACACTCCAAGCATAGCAGGCACTGGGAAAAAGGTGGTTGGCTCATGAGTCTCCTCCCCAACTCCCTAGGACTGAAACCTGGCAGGACCCAGTTCAGGAGCATAGGGGCAGAGGAAAGATAAGAACATGGAAGAAGATTCTGGAGGTATAGCATCTGAGGGAAGTTCCTGAGAATTAGGGTTGGGGGCTCACTCTGCAGCCGGGGATCAGGGGTCCTCTCCACATACTGCACAGGCTTTGGCCCACTCTCACCAGCTGGGCCACCATCCAACTGTTGCTCCACCTGCTGCCAGGCTGTAGGGGAACGGTGGTCAGGCTGAGCCAGGGCCTTGGTGCCCTTCCCACCCGAGGGCCTAGTGGCCACCATGGACTCCAGCCCAACACTGGAAGTAAACAGCCTGCTTGGTAGCCATAGGACAAATGGACAGAGCATCAGGGAGTAAGGCTGCAGTGGAGAAGAGAATTTGGAGCCATCCCAGTCCACCTTACTGGGACCTAGCAGCCTGCACCACACCATCTGGCCCCTCACTACCTTCGGATACAAAGCGGACGTTCTCTTCGTGGGCCATTGTGTAGGTCTCCTGGGTCCCCTCGAGGGATGGGGATGTGGCGAGAGGCCGCCGGCCATTCACTCGATTGAACACAAGCCTCGGCCCTTGACTGTGGAAGTGGGAGGAGACAGATATGGTGGGTACATATCCAAGCCCAGGTGCCACCAGGCTTACTGCCTGGAAGTGCTGCCCACTGTTTCAGACCAGTACCCAGCCTGGGTACTTCTCCCTCAATCATAGAGCATCTACCCACACCAGCCACAGTGAAGGGCTCTCTCCTGCAAGCCCAAGTCCTCAGCAGCTCAGCTTATACCTGCAGCCCTCTCCAGAGGGAAATGAGACTGTAAGCCAGGGCTCCAGTTCTGTGTCCCAGAACTCTGGCAAGACTAGACTCAGCACCTTTCCACACTGTCCTTCATCCTTCAGAACCCCAAGTTCTGACCTCATCCATGACCATATCTTCCCCCAAATCCCACCTATAGGCCCAGTTTCCATATCTATAAATGCTCCTCCACAGAGTTGACACTCCCAGCATGAGAACCGACGGCACCTGAGATGACCTTTACCCTTCCCCAGCTACCCCATGCCCCAGGGGGATGTGCACTGAGAGCTAGGTGGTAATCCTTGAGTGGGGACAGTATGGCCACAACCCTGGTCCACTCCCCACAGGCCCAAAACTAGAGGCAACATGAGTGAGATACCCCCTCCCCCCATGGCACTGCACTAGACATCCAGAGGGACCAATGGATCTCTCCCAGCCAGATAGGCACAGGACAGGGATGGGCTGCCCAGGCTGGCTGCAGTTGGCCAAACCCTGTACTTGAGAAGCCCAGGGTGGGGCCGTGGAGGGAATGGGGCCGCACCTACAGCAGGAGGTGGGAGCCGGAGTCCTGGGCTGCGCCTGCCACTCCGCCAGGCACTCGCGGTCCCGGCCGGCCTGCTCGCTTTCCTGGGCTCAGGTGCCCCAACGCCGCTCTGGGTTCCTCCTCAGATGAGAGGGGCACTAAAATAAAGAGGAGGGTCTTGAGGGGCACAGTGTCCTGTCAGCCCCAGCGCTGGCAGGGTCTATGGGCCAGAGAATTTTAAGATGTGCTAGGGAAACCAGGAAGGGAGCACAGGCTACTCCCCAACCTGTTCACCCCGAGTTTCCCCCATAAACCCCAGCGCATAATGGGTTGTTCTCAATTTAGGTATCTCCTGGTGCCTGCAACCACCCCACACTGAAAGAACTTCAAACTCCAGGAAAGGTTGAAGACTGGACATCATTTAAAAAAAAAAAAAAAAAGGAAATTGCCAGACTCAGTGGTGTGCTCTGAAAACCCAATATTCAGAAGGCTGAGGCAAAAGGATTGCTGTGAAATCAAGACTAGCAAGGGCTACAAAATTCAAGGCCAGCCTATATCTCATTCACTACATAAAACAAAAACAAGGAAATTACAGACAGTGGATGTCAACTGCAAGGGGTCATGGTGGTGCCCCTGGGGCTGGGATTCCCCCCCAACACTGGCAAAGCATACACACACCCTGCCCCACCCCTGCAGTTATGTAAGGCCAGAGGGAGGCTCTGTAGGGAAAAGGGCAGCAGCCCTAGTGTACACCTATGGAGTCCAGCCAACTGTGTGCGTTCCTGGGGAGGCTGCCCATAGGCAAACTCCAGCCTGTGGTGGCAGCACAGACTTTTCATTTAACCTCTCTACCACCCTTATAGGAGATCAGATGGCCATTTCTCAGCCTAACAACCCAGACTAGGGGCAAGTGACCCACCTGTATCACACAATGACAAGGGAAGCATCGAAATCCAGCAGCAGTTCTGACCCCAAATCCATATCCCTCAGTACCAGCCTCCTAGCCAGCCTCCTGGATGGATCCCCGCCTGCCTCACTGGCTGTCCCTTCTTGCCCTGCAAGCCTCATCTCATTAGCCCTCCACCCCAGTGGTCCCTGAACACCCCATCTACCCCAAGGACAAGTGATCACATGGTCTCTTTTTATCTTTTCACCTCTTCTATCTCCTTAGAAGAAAGAATTTGTCAGAGGTGCAGCTGGTCTGGGGACTGTAGGCGGTCCCCAGACCTATGGCAGTCATAACAAGAGGTGGTATGTCTAGCTGGTCAGAAACTTTGGGGCTCTGCCATGCACTAGCAGGAGGACAAGCAATGACTCCCATACTCCATTCTCTCATAGCTGGTCAGAAAGAGGGATGGTAGGTTGTGGGAAGTGACATCAGAGGGCTTTGGGACATGAGACTCAGTTGCCATAAAATCTGCCCTAGCCACAGCTCCTCAAGTCCAGCAGGACAGTGTGCCCAGCCTGGTGAGATGATGAAGGATCTCAGGCATCTGCACCGGGGTTGGCCTGCTGAGGCCTTCAAGGGGTTTAGGGAGAACAGCCAGTGGGCCTGGGAGTATCACTTGAAGCTCTTGCCCACTTAAGAGTTGGTTCTACGGAGTGTCATTTCCCCCTCTTTGACTCCACCCCCAACTTAGCTGCAGATCTGCCTTTCTGTCCCCCCACAGTTGGAAAGAAGGAAATGTTTCCCCAGGTAAGAGGTGGGTAGGTTATCCAGAAACCCAGACCTTGAGCTCCCTGCCTGAATGACCACATCGCTCAGAGCTTACTTCCTGAGAAGGCAGGAGAATATTGAGGGCATAGGCCAGTGGTGGCAAACCTACGACACATGTGCTGCACTGGGCTGTATCATTAAAAGCCCTAAAAGATTCAACATCATTGGGAGGCTAATGTTAGTTAAGACTCCCAAGGGCCCCCTAATTCCCCAGAACACATCCCTTCTTAGGGCTCTTTGTGGACTTAACCCAGGTGTCAATGGGTCCCTCCATTCCCCTACTCAGCAGCTGCCCCCAGTTCCCCTAAGGTGTCTCAGATGAGCAGGGACAAGTAGAGGGTGTCTGGCTTCTTCGGGGGCGGCTGCCAAAAGACCTTGACAGCCAGCACCCAGCCATGACTGCCCTGAACTCCTGGGGGCCACTCTGGGGGTTGCCTGTCCTTAACTGAGAAAGCCCCCATCCCCACCTGTGCCCTCCTTTCTGGTGAGTCCCACATGCCTCACCTGAGCCCATTCACACACCACCACTGCATCACCCCCACCACCCGGAACCTAGGCCAGGAGCCCTCTTGTCAGCAACGGACAGGAGCGAAGTTCACAGCCCCAGGAAAACCGTACATTTAGCTAACGTAGTAAAGGTTCCGCAGTGGGGAGCGGTGACCTCCAGGTCATAGTCCCTGCACGCCAAAGTGGCCAGGACTGAGTTTCTCCGGGCACTGGGCAGATGGCTGGTGAGGCTGGCAAGAAGGGAAAGCAAAAGGCTGCAGGGAACAACGCACCCTGGATCTCTGCTGGCAACAGTGGCTGCCTGGGAGCGTCTAGGGTGAAGGGCAGGGGTGGGAGGGCCTGGCAGGGCTCTGGGTAAAAAACGCACAGTTCTCTTTTAGGGACACTGCCAGAAGCCCTTGAAGGTCAGCCCTGGGCTGAACTCTTCAAATCTTGACCTTGGCCGCCCCTAAAGGTTCCAACTGTGCAATTCGAGGTCAACCTGAGCCCGCGGGGTCCCACGTGGACAGCAAGGTCAGCGCGCTCCTGACCCAGCTCTGGGCAGGTGGGACGGAAGCGCGCCCCGCCCCCACCCAAGGTCACCCCGGCCGGCGCAAACTCACCTCGCCAGGGGCCAGGGGCCAGGCCGCTGCATTGAGGTCTGCCCCCGCGGGGGTGACGAAGCCGGCGGAGCGGGCTGTCGACATTTCAGGAGTTCGCCGAGCCTGGTCTCCACTTGCTGCTGCGTGGCACCTGCAAGCGCGTGAGGGAGAGCGTCAGCGCCGCGGGCTCCCGCCCCGCGTTCCACCCGCACCCGCGCCCACCCCAGCGCACCTGTGCGGCGTTGGGAGACCAGCTTGCTGGGCCCTTTGGTAATGGTGTACATCGTGCGCCAGCCCGCACTCAGGGCCGGCCGGCAGACACCCACTCACCCACCCTCCCTCCCTCCCTGCTGGCTAGCACTCTGCAACCCTGGTGGCGCGATCCCTTTAAGTGCGGCGCACAAGGCGGAGCGGGGGCGGGCGACTTGCACACGCCCATTCCCTTAAAGGACCCGCGCTCTTGAAATACTAGGGATCCCGAGCGGCGCTGTAGTAGGGGTGGGGATGGGGGTCACTAGCGCAGTTCCCACGCTGACCCAGGTGGAATTGGTAGCGGGTGGTGCATGGCTAGACGGTGGGAGGCACCAGTCTTTCGGCCTCCGGATCCGCACAGTCTCCTGGCAGAGTCCTTGGAGCTTCCCTCCTCTTTGACAGGCCAAGGGCGCCTCACCAGGTCCTGAGGGGCTCTGTTCTGGATAGGAGGGTATGTGCTAGGGAGGCTGTGCTGTGGTATCTTTGCAAAGCGATGTCTGTGTTGGGATATCTCTACTTGGGTGGTGTCTCTGTGCTGGGGGGGAAGTGTTCTCTGCATAGCTGGAAGTAAGGGTGTTTCCCCTTGAATTTTTGGTTTATTTGTTTTGTTTTTTTGAGACATCATCTCACTACTTAGCTCAGGATGGCCTCAAACTCTAAGTGAGCCTCCTGCCTCAGCCTTCTGAGTGTTGGGATTAAAGGCGAGTGAGAAGCTTCCATATGTAGCACTGAATTAAGGGTATGGCTGGGCTGGGTGTGGCATCCCAGCAGAGGTGGGAACAGGACCTCTTGTTGAAATCTACAGATAAACAAGGTGTACCATGGGAAAGGGTTTAAGAGGAGCCTCAGGGAAAGTTGGGACTGGTAGACTCCACCTGCCAGCTCCTCCTCTTCCCAGACACATTCATGAATTGTGTGGCTCCTCCTGAGACCCCAGGGAAGCATCTATCCCAGGGGTGCCTGGGCCTCTACTCCATTTCCAGTCCCTTTGGGCCCCCAATCTCCTAGACCTCTGCTACACTGAGTTCGTGCTCCCCAAAATTGAAAAATGAATTGTAAGGAACAACAGAGGTTGGGTAGGAATCCCTTTTTTTTCTTTTTAAGACAGGGTCTTGCTATGCAGTTCAGGCTTGCCTTGAGCTCACTTTGTAGTCCAGGCTGGTCTCAAACTGACAAGGATCCTCCTGCCTCAGCCTCCCAAGTGCTGGGATTACAGGGGTGTGCCACCATGCCCAGCCAGAAGGTAGGAATCTTTATGAGGGAGAGACAGGTCCTGAGAGAGACAAGTGGAGACCCAGAAAGTGAGTTGCCATGGTCTCCATTTGGCTACTTTCAGCTGAAGAGATCATAGTTGTGATCAGCAATCAAGAGATATCCTACAGTGGGTCTATCTGAAGGCCCTGAATAGATGACAAGACATTCTTGTGGGTAGGCATATAGTTTTAATCTGGGGGTAACAAGGCCAAAAAGATATGAATGGGCCAAATGATATGATCAACAAGACTATTATGTGAGGCCTGGCATGGTGGTGCATGCCTGTAATCCCAGTACTCAGGTGATGCTTTTTTTTTTTTTTTTTTGGTACCAAGGATCAAACTCACAATTGCGTGCTTGCAAGGCAGGCACTTACGCCACTGAGCTAAATCCCCAGGCCCAATTCCAGTACTCAGGAAGCTGAGGCAGGAGGATCTGAGAGTTTAAGGCTGGTCAGCCTGGGCTACAAAGTAAGTTCAAGGCTAGCCTGACCTGCACAGTGAAACCCTGCCTCAAAAAAAAAAAAGAAAAAGAAAAAGAAATAAAGATAAAGAAAAGAAACTATTGTAAATATAACCAACAAATGTTTCCACCAGGAAGTCCCACAAAGAGGGTAGGAAAAAAGTCCATTGAATTTCAGAATCCAACATGGCATCAACCTATTGTTTAATATTTTAAATAGTCATTGAGATATTAGAGGGAGGATCAGGAATTTACACATAACACTCAGCTTTTACAATTTGTCAAGTACCCCTTGTGCTGCTTTGTTAGGATGTCTAATGCCATCTGATCTTGGAGGAGATCTTGCCTCATTAATTGTCATTCTTCAATCATCTACATATTGCAAGACTATAACTTGGGAAAATTCAAAACATGCCAAGTTGTAGGAAAGCACTTGTCTAAAAAGATAAGGACTGTCTCTGAACTCTGGAGGAAGCACAGTCAAGTTAGTTGAGAGGCCTCGTCATGAGGTTTTTCAAAGGTAAAAAGAAACCAAGAATCTGTATGTAAAGGAATACAAAAGAAGGCATTTTTAAATTCAGCACTGAAAACCAACCAGTATTTTCTGGGATCTGAGAAAGGAGAGCATATGGGTTAGGGTGAAAGGGCATGACTGCCTCATTTACTAATCTAAGGTCCTATACCAACCTCCACTTCCCATTGGGTTTTTGAACTCCCAAGATTGGAGTTTTGCAAGGGTTACAATGTGTAAGTAGACCTTGTATTGCAGACAGTTAAATTAGGTAAAAATATGATAGGCAATCAAGCAGGGCCTGGACCTTCAAGGGAGTCAGTGTAAAAGATGAGAATGCATCAGGACTGTGGCTGGAGGCCCATCTGAAGATTAAAGTTACAATGGCTAGGGCTAGGGATATAGCTGAGCAGCACAGGCAAGCGCAAGTTCAATTCCAGGTACAAAAACAACAACAAAAACAAAAACACAATGGCTAGTTTTACATACTTCCCTAAGGGATGAACTGGAGGCTTGGGATTATTGGTAGCACTCTTTTGATATTATCAACCAAGGTTAATGATGTCACTTATGTACCCTTACTACTATTAATATTACCTAAGCAACTGTACTTGCAATTTTACTGGTTGATTATAATTTTTTATATTTTCTTTTTTAATTTTAAAGATAGTAAAATCCAACAAAACAAGACAGAACAAAGCCAATCAGAGCAATGCAGCAAAATTGGTATGGAACTTTAAAGCAGGATACCAGGAAAACAATAATAGCTACCATAGTATATCTTGTTATCTTCACAATAGTTGTGCATTCCATCAGGTATAGCAAAATCAAACCAAAAACAAAACACTATAAAACCAATCAAAACAGAATACTGAATAAAGCAAAACAGTGAAAACAATATTGGCCTTCAAAGACAAGATAGAAGGAAATCCCCCATACTTGCTATATTGCATACTGTCATCCTCCCAAGAGATGCTCAGACCTCTGGCCCCAGGCCTGCATAATCAAACAATACAAGCATTTAGTTGCTTTCTGTACCTTAGTTGCTATCAATTGAGGCCGTCTTCTGAATCATCCGATTGCTAAGAGGGGTGTGGTGGGATATGGTGGGTGTTTGATTCTTAGCCTGTGTTGGTAGGCTCATGGGAGGTGATGTCTTTTCTCTCTCTGAGGTTGATCATAATTTTGACCCACATTGTACCAGTCTCATGATTTAGCTCTATAAAACTATCTTTGAGAGGTGAACTCACTAGCAACCCATTTAGGACCCCTCCTATCTCTCAGGAGCTATTCCTAGTCCCCATTTCCCTGTTTGTACTTCCAATTTGTTTACTCCAATAAATTTTTCTGCTCTTAAATTCAATTGTTCCTTCGTATTCATTCTTCTAGCATTTCCCCTATATCACTTGTATTCTTAAGTTGTTTGATTATAGGCAATAGTCCTCTTTTAACTTCAGATCTTAGAAGGTATTGTCTTCAGTAAGGGAAAATAGTAGGATTCTAACAATGTATTTGTACTGGGGCAGTTCTTATTGCTCTTTCTAGTCTATCTTTAGTTGGTCATACTTCAGGATTTACTGTCTCCACAAGGGGGAGGCAGTATACACTATTCAAGCAAGATAAGAATCTTTTCCCAGGAGAAAAACTGGACTTTCAGGCAAAATTAAAAAGGAATGTGTAAAAAGAAAGCCTTCCCAGTTACAGCCTAAGGGTTGTAAGAAATAGCACATTAAATCCTCTCCAATGACTTCTTTTACTCAAGTATGACAGCTGAAAGGAAGGCCAGGACTGAGAGAAGCACATTTCTACAATATACTGGTTTCCTTTCCCACTATAGTCATGATTACCTGGGGCTCCTCTGTGGAGATGACAGTCTGGCCAATGGTAGAAGGTAGAGTACACACCAGGGGCATTTAGTCTCACTGGACCAACTGGTAAGAAGGGTCTGATTCCTGAGGTCTCAGCCTCAGGGGGTGGTCAGACTTCCAGTGATCACCTTTTTTATTAGGACACTGCTCAAGGAACCTCTTGTTTTATCACAGTCTTACCTAAGGTGACCTGGCTTACCGCAGCAGTAGCAGGTGAGTTGAGTTGTTGAGCTCTTTTTGGAGCCCCAAGAATCAGGTTTAGGAGCTATTCCTTTTAAGGACACACTCAAAGCAGGCTTCCCTACCTAGCTGTGGCCCTGAAAGGGCAGAGTGGCCGCCTATGTCCTAGAGTCCAGGCCTGAGCACACCCCTTAGCAAGGGTTCTTTCTTGGCCACACTGGATTTTGTAGCTGTGCCCTTTCTGCCCCACAGTGCCTATCCCTCCTCCATTAGCACCAGAGCAGTGTTCCTTCAAGGCCAGAGTGGTCTGCTTGTGGTCTGCCTTAGCCTCTCCTGGTGGCCTTGAGCAAGTTGCTCACTCACATGTGGTAGAGGCAGGGCAGGGTGCTGGGGTAGCCTGCAGCTGGAGGATGAATGTTCTCTGAGAGAAGCCACATAAGGGCCTGGGAAGAAAAGGGCTGTTAGGTGATAGGGGGGGAAGCATAGGGGGAGTACATGTCCTCCACAGTGACATGAGCTTTTGAGGGGAGACCTGTGTAAAGAGTAAAGGCAGGCATGGTGACAAACACCTGTAATCCCAGTAGCCAGGAGGTTGAAGCAGTAGGATTGTCATGAGTTCAAGGCCATCCTGAACTACATGGCAAAATGCTGTTTCAAATAACAACAACAAAAAAGTGTCACCACAGAAGGCTGGCCAGGATGACAGTGACTTTCCCAGAGTCCAGCCTTGTATAGACTTGCCCATGAGTAAACAAGTTCAGTGTTTGCTTTAATTACTAGTGGCCAAGCAATAAGGACCAAATGTCTGTTATGGATTGTGTCTAGGTAGCCCCCCAAGCCTCATGCAGTCATGGAGGTGGCTGAATCTAGCATTTGTGATTGGTTTATGGTCTAGTGCTGGGATTAGTGGTGTGAGTGCTGCACCCACCCAAGGATGGAGCCAGTATACGATAAACATAAAGGCAGAAAGAAGGCATGTTTTTTGCTCTTGCTGTTTGTGGCAGCCATAAATGACAGCCCCGCCATGCCACCCTGCCGCTTGGAGCCAACTGAATATGGACTGAAACCTCCAACCTGTAAGAAATAAATCTTCCCTTTCCCTCACTTTGGGCGTCAGGTATTTTGTCTCAATAATGAGAGAAAAGTAACTAAGACAAAGTCTATCTGCAGCAACAGGCTGGTTCTGAAGTTCAAAGCTGGGTTCAAACACTTCCAAAAGGGTTTCCAGGGAGGAACAGTGGACAGACTAGCCCTGCAGGCTTGTGGAATGAACAGATGGGGTGAATACAAGGTCCAGTAGACCCTCAGCATGGAGAGCCAGGGGAACAGGAAAAGGTAGGAGAAGTCTAGTCCCCCTGGCAGGGGCCTTCTTGGCTTCACTGCTCCCTGACCCACCCTGGCCTGAGGATAGCCTGAACCTGGTGGGGCTCCAATTAGGAGTCAGGAGGGCCAGCCAGAGCCCCAGGTCAAGATTAGGTCAGGCCCTGCCCCTGCCACTGCGAGCATCTCAGCTTGGCTACAGAGGTGGTAGAGTAGGGCTCCAGCCTTCCTGGTGTAGCCCAGAGTATACTGGGAGCTGAGATTCTGTCCATTCTGATCATCTTCCCCAGAGTGACACTGTCTTAGCCCCTGAAGTGCCTGCAGAGGCAATATTTTCCAGGCAGCAACATTCTCTGTGGTCAGAGAGGTGGGAACATTCTGGAGGTGGGCAGAAATCTCAGTATGTGCACACCATAAGAAAAGACTTTCCCTCACAAGCTAGCCTGTACTACATAGTGAGTTCAAGGCCAGTTTGAACTCCCTCTCTAAAAAAATAAAAAATAAAAAAAGAACAAAGCAAGAAAAGACCTCTAAATGGGATTCTAACATTTAATGGAAAAAGAAGTAGCAGCTCAAGTTTTCAGGCATTCTCAGTTGATCTTCAAGGTATAAAATTCATGGCCTCACCAGCCCAGGGTCTACCAATAAAGAGGTGATCACAGCATACACACACCCCACAAAAAGCCTGTGGCTAGATATTCCAGCACCCATCACCTAGTTCTAAATCCACTTCTAAATTCAACCAGTGGGTTGTTTCAGTGATGATCTACTGTGGAAGGCTGAGACAGGAGGATTGAAGAAAGTTCAAGGCCAGCCTGGCAATTTAGCAACTTTGTGAGACTTTCTGTCTCAAAATACAGAATGTTAAAAAGCTGGAGATGCAGTTCAGTACAAAGCTAATGGGTTCAATCTCAATACAATAATAATAATAATAATAAGTATTTACCTGGAACCTTAGATGTGACATTACTTGGAGTTGGAGTAAAAATCTGCAAAAATAATTAAAGGCAAGAATTTAGAAATGAGCCAGACATGGTGGTGCATGCCAGTAATCCCAGCACTCCAGAGACTGAGGCAGGAGGATCATTGGGAGTTCAAGGCCAGCCTGGGCTACAAAGTGAGTACAAGGTCAGCCTGAACTACAAAGTGAAATCTTGTCTCAAAAAAAAAATAAAATAAAATAAAAATAATTTTGAGATGAATCCATCCTGAATTAGTATGATTGTAAAATCCAATGGCTTGTGGCTATTTTTTTTTTTTTTGTCTTTTTGAGACAGGGTCTCTCTATGCAGTTCAGGCTGGTCTTGAGCTCACTTTGTAGCCCAAATTGGTCTCAAACTCACAATGATCCTCCTGCCTCAGCCTTCAGAGTGCGGGGATTACAGGCATGAACCACCAAGCCTGATTTGGCTTGTGGCCTTCTAAGAGAAAAAAGGGAAATCTGGACACAGGAGAGGTTGTGTGACAATGGGACAGAGATGATGTGGCCATGAACCAATGACCTTTGCAAGGAGCTGACACCTGTAGGACAATAAAAACCACCAGTTTTGGGGGCAATTTGTTTAGTAGCCAAATAACCCAGTACTTGGGAGCCTAAAACAGGACTGCTGAGAGTTTGAGGCCAGCCTGAATTACATAGTGAGACTCTGAGATAGATGAGGGTATGGCAGAAACTGCCACGGGAAGTAGGCATGACCTGTTAACTACAGGATCCTGGATACATGTAGAGAACAGTTCCAAAGCCCTGCACATGGACTTCTCACAAGAACGCAATAGGATGGCCTAGACCTGATGTCAGCCTGAGATGTGGGATCCCAGCACTACCTCTCAGAACCGGAATGTAGAAGTTCTCTCAGGTTTCCACAAAGTTTGAGCAATATAAAAGAAAGACCCCTGCCCCCCAAAAAGCCCTGAGGAGCTGGAGCTATCTTACCTTTCTACAATAGCCCAAGCTGTTTCCTAGATGCAGCATCTACTTTTATCTTTGCTCCCACTTCCTTTTTCTATTTACTTGGCCCAAGCTACCTCTGTATGGTGATTTTTTTTTTTTTTTTTTTTACCAAGGATTGAACTCACAACCTTGCACTTGCCAGGAAGGTGCCACTGAACTAAATCCCCAGCCCAAGCTACCTCTGGAGAGCTGATTTCTCTCCCACTTTTTTTTTTTTTTTTTTTTTTGGTACTGGGGATTGAACTTGTGACCTCTCACTTGCCAGGCAGGTGCTTATGCTGCTGAGCTAAATCCCCAGCCACCTCTCCCACTATTATGGATAGCTAAATTAGGCAGAAATATAGGCAGTCCAATAGGGCTGGGCCCTTGAGAGGTCAATACAGAAGACAACTGTGGATGCAGACATATTCACTAAACAGACTTCAAGAAATAGCCAGGGATTTAGCTCAGCAGCATAAGCACCTGCCTGGCAAGAATGAGGTCCTGAGTTTAGTCCCCCGTACCAAAAAAAAAAAACAAAACTACTCACCCTTATACTTCCCCTAGGGATGAGCAGCAGCAGTGATGAATATTTTTCCTGGTTTTTTTTTTTTTTTTTTTTGTACATGGGATTGAATTTACAACTTCACACTTGCCAGGCAGATGCTTAAGCCACAAAGCTAAATCCCAGACCCAGTGGTAGATATTCTAAGTAGGCATCAATCACCTTGAGGTGGAGGACCACACCTCCTTAACCCACTCCTTCCAGGAAAGTTCTTGTTAGCCCCATGCATGCTTGCTATGTGACTTGTTTCCCCATTTGATCTCCGTTTAATCAATATTATCCAAGTGACTATACTTGTTGTATACTTATTGGTTGCTCATAGTTTTGTCCCACCTCAGGCTCATCCTATGATTTGTCATTGGATCAATATTACCTAAGCAACTATGCTTGTAATCTTATTGATTACAATTCTGTCTCACCTTAAGCCCACCTCACCTCTTGGCTTTGCTCAATAAAACACCCTTGGGAAGCAAGGTTAGTAGGCAACTCACTTTCCAGGCTCCCTTCTGTCCTTCTCAGACAGAAGCTTACTTTCTCTCAATAAATTCTTCCTATCTTAACCTCCATTTTTCCTAGAATTCATTCCCCAATTTTGGAAAACATGAACTCGGTGTTTTGGACATCTAGAAGGTTGGGAGTTTCATTCCTTTATATCACCACTCTTCACTTTTACTTTCTTGAACAAACTTTGCCACTGCTTTTTGCTCCTTTTGTTCAGTTCTGGAATCCAACTCCACATGGAGATGTGGGCAACCCAAACCCAGTAATGTTTAGTTGGTGATTCACTTTTTAAAAGCAAGCTACTTGACAACAACCCTGTCTCAAAGAATAAAAACAAAAAACAGCTGCAAGAAATTACTATACTAAGGAGAGTGGTGTTGGGTGAGGGATGGGAGGAGGCATTGCAGAAGCTTGGGATGTAAACCCACAGGCTCCAATTTTCACTGAATGTCCAAGAGATTTCTACAGCTGAGAAAAGGAACCTAATCCACCTTTTTTTTTTTAAACCAGGGATCAAACTCACAACCTCACATTTGCCAGGCAGGCACTTAAGCCACTGAGCCAAATCTCCAGCCTCATCCAGCTGTCTTGTAAAAATAAGTCTGCAAGGTTTTCTAACTCTCATTATAGAAAAGAACTTCTTAGACAAGTAAGAAACTCATATTAGGCAGAAACTCAGAAAAATATACTCAGAGAAAGTGGGCTCTCAAGAGAGAAAAGGCACTGCATGAGCAAAGCTGGGTACACTTACTGGGTGTTAGGGTATGCTAGCTGGGTATGGTGGTGCACCCCTGTACTCTGAGCACTTTGGAGGCTGAGGCAGGAAGACTGAGGATTGAACTTACAACCTCACACTTGTAAGGAAGGCACTTAAGCCACTGAGCTAAATCCCCAGCAACAATCAGTCACATCTACTGCTACACGGCCCAGATTTTTTTTTTTTTTTATCGGTACCGGGGATCGAACTTACAACTGTGCACGTGCAAGGTAGGTGCTGGCTGAGCTAAATCCCCAGCAATAATCTGGCTTTAATAAATTCAACTTTGGCTACCCACAGAGATGTTGTCCCTCAAGGTCCTTGACTGGTGTCAGTATCTGACACACATGCTTTCCAGGAAATGTGTCCACAAGATGACCTCAGCTCAGCCACATCTACTGCTTTTCTGTTAGGCAGTGACCTCAGTCAGTACCCAGGGAAGGTGTGTGACCTACCTGACACCTAGTTCAGGGTGATGAACACTTTTGATGGGCATCAACCTGGGGTAAAGTACCATTAAACACAATGCTGTTTGCTAGACATTGTGGGCATTCCTTAAAGCAGCTCCACACAACAAGAGAGAAGGCAAGGAATTCAGGTGGCCCCTGGAATTCAGGTGGCACTCGAGGGGGCATGAGGGTGAAGTATGCATGTGGAAGGAGACAACCTGCCCCTCCTTGGACCGTCACACAGAAAGATGCTCAGCTGAGAAAACAGGAGGTGGTGATGCAAAACGTTAGCTAGGTAAGCAAAGGAAGCAGGGAAGCCCACTGCAGAGGACCAGTCAGGGTCACAGCAAACAACTGACACCACTGAATTTGCCAGGGCTGCCTAAGGGAGGCCCACTCTTGGACTCCCCCAAGGCCCAGACTTGATGCTTTCCGGGAGTGGGGGTCAGTCCTGAGTGGTTGGCCTAAGTCAGTGTCCCAAAGTCCCATGCCTGGCCCTTTCTGGGCTAACCACTCAACCTGACCACCCTGACTGATGCTGGATCCTGGTCGTGCCCTCAACCAGAGCCCCAGTCTGATATTCCAGACAGGTGCCATCCTCAGTCCTGGCCAGTGAGACATCCTGACTCTGGGGTAGGGCCTAAGTATTTTCTGGAACTGGGCCCCTCTGAGGCATGGACCCTGAGATGACCATGAGACAAGCACCCTTGGGCCTGCACATGTCGACTTTAGGAATCAATGACCTCTCTCCCACAATCAATCCATAGAATCCCAAGCTAGCAGAATTTGTCTCAGTGTCATAGGTAAGTCCAGAACACCACCAGGAGCCTCGCCTCGCCCCAACTTCAACCCCAAACGTGACAGAACCACAGCCACACTTGGGCCACGCTCTTCAGATTCTTATCATCACGGGCCCCCCTATTGGAGCCTCACCCTGGATCCTCGCCCAGTTCAGCTCCCATGTGTCCACAGCTGTCCTTGCTTTTGAAGGATTGAATGAAGGCTATCGTCAAACCCGTGTCATCCTAGCACCCTCTCCTCTGGCGCGAGCGACCCAGCCAGATGTCTGCACAACGGTGCCGGCAGCGGCACTGGTCCGACTTCCGGGGCGGAGGCAATTTGTGAACCCTACACCTCCACGGCACGCCTACGTCACAATTGTTAAGTCCAATGGGGTTGCAAAACTCCTAAGAGCGCCGCTGGTGTAGTGGTATCATGCAAGATTCCCATTCTTGCGACCCGGGTTCGATTCCCGGGCGGCGCAGCAGTGTTTTTCGTAAATTTTCCCACCTTTAGAACGACTACCGTACTGGCTTGGAAAGAGTTGAAACAGGAGGGAACCCCGATTCCCAGGAAACAATAACAAATGCGCATTTTCGAAGGACAAACTCTCTGGAGACGCAGGCACGCCTTGCGTGACAAGGGCCCTGAGCCAACTGGAATCTGTAAACCGACACCCCAAATTGCTCCCATTCTGCTGTCCGGTGCCAATTCCCACCTGGCTGCACTAGACCGCGGAGCCTTTAAGACGGGCGGCGCGCGGGTTCCTGGGAATAATAGTCTTTGTGAAGGCGCGGGGCAGGCCTACAGCTTCCGGCGCTCCCAGCGGCGGAAGCCGACCTCGGCCCCGACTCTCTCAAGCAGTGGGTCCTGAGGGGACAGACACGCGCCCGCTATGCTGGTGGCGGCGTCTGCAGAGCGGAACAAGGAACCCATCCTGAGCATTCTTCGGCAGTACGTGGACCCAGCCCAGCGCGGCGTCCGCGTGCTTGAGGTGGCCTCCGGCTCCGGCCAGCATGCCGCACACTTCGCGCAGGCCTTCCCATACGCCGAGTGGCAGCCATCCGACGTGGACCAGCGCTGCCTGGATAGGTGCGTCTGCTGCCCTGTCCGCGCGGACGGTGAGGGTGGGTACAGGTCGGGGGTAGCGTGAGTGGATCTTTGCGGTCCCTATCCCACGCACCGCCTTCTGCAGCATCGCCGCCACAACTCAGTCCCAGGGACTGTCCAATGTGAAGGCCCCTCTGTACCTGGACGTGACCTGGGAGTGGCAGCGGTGGGGCGACATCCTGCCCCAGTCGCTGGACTTGCTGCTGTGCATCAACATGATCCACATCAGCCCCCTGAGCTGCACGGAGGTAGGTGGCAGCATAGCAGCACCTTGCCCTAGGTACAGCCTCCTTCACTCAGGTCTCTTCCCGGCTGGGGTGGGTGACTTGCTGCATCCTACCTTCTCTTCCCCAGGGGCTGTTCAGAGCAGCTGGGCACCTGCTCAAACCCAAGGCTGTGCTCATCACTTATGGGGTGAGTGGTCGTTCGGGGCCCTTTGAACCCTTCGCTGCTTCCTTATCCAGCTGGTCTTTGGCTTTCCCTTCTTGGGGGCGGGAAGGAGTGTCGTTTTCATTCTGTAAGTCTGTCCCCCTGGCCTGCTGTGTAGTGACGCTGGGCCTGTGCCAACCCCATCCCTGCAGCCTTACGCGGTCAATGGGAAGATTTCTCCCCAGAGCAACGTGGACTTTGATCTAACCCTCAGATGCAGGTCAGAATTTGGCAGGAAGGGGCTTGGCTCAGAGCAGGTGGGATGGATGCCCCTATCCTCAGCTATGACTTCACCATTTTCTCTTACTGCAGGAACCCAGATTGGGGGCTTCGGGACACAGCTTTCTTGGAGAATTTGGGACACGCCAGTGGCCTTCTCCTGGAGAAGATGGTAGGTGGGGCTGGGTCAAGTGGTGTGGCTTTCTTGGGGAAAAAGGGCCATTCCAGCAAAGCTTTTCTCCAGGTGGACATGCCAGCCAATAACAAATGCCTAATTTTCCGGAAAGAATAACTCCTTTCCTTCATCCTGCATGCCTGCATCCCTGCCATAGTTTCTCTTGGGCACAAACCAGACCCTGGCTCCCAATGCCTGGGCCAGGATCTGGAAATGACCAGCCCCATCTAGTCTGACCTGTCAAGAGCCTGGGCCCAGTTGGCCTTGGAATAAAGTGTTTCCTGCTGTCCCCTTGGGTGTCCACCATGTCTCTTTGTGGTTGGTGTGTGTGTGTGTGTGTGTGTGTGTGTGTGTGTGTGTGAGAGAGAGAGAGAGAGAGAGAGAGAGAGAGAGAGAGAGAGAGAGATATTTTGAGCCTTGCTACTGGAGAGAGGGATAGCCCAGGGTCAGCTTCTAGCAGGACACAGCTGTTCTCCACTTATACTTCTGGAGTCTCTAAGGCTGCAGCACGTCACCAAGAGTGAACTGGTGCTCCCTGATGACCTGGTCAAAGACCAAATTGATGTCAAGATCCCAGCTATAGAATAGGCTGAAGGATAGAGACACCTAGAAGGATCAGGGTCCCTGACCAGCACTATTAGTCATGAGCTCCAAGGATGAGAGGAGCCTTTATTCCATAGGAAAGGAGGCAGGAAGGGACACCAGGGCTAGTCTTGGCAAGAGGAGATGGGTAAGGGAGCTAGTCCCAAGTGGGAGAGGACAAAATAATTAATCCTGAAAGCGGATGAGCAGCTCACAGGCCTTCTTCTCGAGTAGTTCCAAGATCTTCTTGACACGCTTCTCACTGGCAGCACGGACATAGCTGCCAGCATCTAGCATGGCCACACCATCATGAACTTCCCCCATGATGATCAGCAGCTCATCACCAGCTGTCACATTGGGGCAGGGGCAGGCCCAATCCATGCCACTGAGTGTCACCTCCAGGTACTTGGTTCCCAGAAGTTTGAGGCCCATCTTGTCATCCTTTAACACATCATCAAGGGCTACTCGGGCAATGCCACCACCCACCTCGGGCTCCTCTAGCACCTCTGTGAGGCGACCCACAATGGCAAAGTCACTGCGGCACAGGCTCAGCACCAGCTTGCTCCTGAGGCGGCATGCCCGGCAGGGTGGTGAGCGAGGCACAGGACAGGCCTCCTCGCAGCTCTCACGGCTCTCAAAGTTATTGCCATTACCCTCACAACCACCATAGGCAAAGGGCTGGCACTGCTGCAACAGTGGATTGTAGGCCCAGCGCAGCTCCCAGCCTTGGCAAGGACCCTGCACAGCTGGCAACATGCAGGTATCCCTAGGGCCTCGGACACAGGCCTGTTGGCATGCCTCATATGTTGTGAAACCTTGAGTGGCCCCAGCACATTCAAAGGCTGGAAAGGTCATGCAGCCACCTCGCTGTGAATCAAAGTACCAGAGAACTCGGTTTGGGGAGGTGGAGCCAGCACAGGACTCCATATCTGGTAGGCACTTGGCCAGAGCTGGAGTGCCAGAGGTCCCTTCCCTGGCTGGTTCTCTCTGAACCACAGAGAGTGGAAAATCAGCCCGCAGCAGGCCAGCGGCATTACGTGCAGTGCAGGTATATAAGCCAGCATCCTCAGGCCGGGCATTGTAGAGCACCAGCTGTCCAATGCTGGTGACTACCACATTGCCATACATTTGGTCAGGGCGCATGATCAGGTTTTCCCGCTGGTGGCTCTGCTTCTCCCAGGTCACAGCGGGTGGTGGGCGGCCAGTGACGTCACAGTGGAGGCTGGCTGTGCCCCCAACATGTACTGCCTGTGGGGAAGGGCTGTTGTAAAGGGCAGGTGGCATTGGGGCCGTTTCAGGTGTTGGGCGGGCAGTGGTCTCCGGTGGCCCTGGGCTGCTGGGTGGCCAGCTGAGGATGTGCTTGCAAGGCACAATGTGCAGGTGGAGGCCATGTAGACAGGCCTCTGCATCCATGTAGCAGCGGTTATAGTAGGTAAGGCCATCAGAGGCACAGGTGAAGCTGGGCTCCTTCTCACAGCGGTCACGGCAGCGGCACGCGGGCTGCCCATCCCAGATGTCACAGTTGGAACCCTGCTGTGGGCACTCAAAGCCCTCACAGGAGGCTGCTGTCACAGGTGCAGTTGGGCCACCATCAGGGAAACGGGCTGCCACGCAGCTGTGCAGCCCACACACATTGGTGCAGCACTTCTCAGCAGCTGTGCAGTCCTGGAGGATGGGGCAGCTCAGCAGGAGCCTGACATCCTCCAGCCTTCCCCCCAATCTCTGGCCTTGCCCCTTTGCCAGGATGCAGATGAAGCAGGCTCAGTGCCTATTCTGCAGCCATAGCCAATGAATGAACACCTTTCCCCAAATCTGTCCCCCGACCCTGCCCCTGAAAAGTTGGGAAAGTGCTTTCTTATGAGCTGTGAGGCCACATGTGCCATTTTCCATGGGAACATACCAAAAAGGGGTCATGATGGTCCCATCATGCAGTTGAGTATGCCAGTTCGGATAGCTCACTGGTCTAGTGTGCACAAGGCCTTGGGTCCCATTCCCAGAACGACATATACACATACAAGATAGGACATTTGACTGTAGCCCTCCAGCTCTTCTATGCCCACCCCTCAGCGTTCCATGGGCCCTGGGTGTGAAGGAAAGGTAGTGGCTCGGGCAGAGTGCTAGCTGAAGGGTAAGTCAAAGGCTGTGTCTGCTTTGGTGCCAAGGCAGGGGAAGGGGTAGGTTTGGTGGGGGAAGCAGGCAGCCCAGGAGAGTAGGGAAGGCATTTCATTCTTTAGATATGTGAAGACAAAGACAGGGTGTCATCTAGGCCTCACACTAGGCATGGCCTAAAACCTCACAAAGTGTGGAGAGGCCCAGGAGGAAGCGACTTTTGTGGTTGGAGTCTCCTGCAGGAAAGGGCTGGGAGTGGGGTCCCCAATGCTCACCTGGTCCCCAGTACACTCCCGCTCACAGGTGCTCTGGGCGTCCACCCACAGGCTGGGGCTCAGTTGGTTGGGGCACATTCCAGGGTGGCTTCCAGGCTCTGGCAGCAGACTGATCCCTGAAGTCAGCTGGACAATGAGGAAAAGAGGCAGGAACAGCAGGAGTAACTGCAGGGTGGGCATGAGGATGACAGGGCCAAGGGCCAAGGGTATGTGGCTACCAGCCCCTCCTTGGGTCCTCTTAGAGCCCAGTTTCCTGCAGGCATCCACTCTCTGGGCCTGTAATCAGCTGGGCCTCCCTTGAGATGGCTGGCCCTCTCTGATGACTCCTCCAGCTCCTTTGACCCCTGCTGGAGACCACGGCGGCAGATCCTCTTTCCTGGCTCCACGGCGGGTGGGTTCTGGGATCTCTCAGAGTTCTTAGAGTCGTCCATGCAGTGCCTGCCTCTCTCCCAGCCACTATGGATGGCTGCCAGGCTCCAGTGAGCACAGAGCAGAAAGTGGGAAGAGGGGAGGGGCCAGAGGCACAGAAGCTCAGAGCCACTGGCCAAGAGGGTCACCAAGAGGCGGAGAAGGGCCAGCTCTGGCCTGAGGTGGGGAGAGAAGGGGATGCTGTAACCTGAGCCACTCCACAGGCTAGGCCACAACCCAGCGGGGATCAAAGTCTCCTTAAAGACCCACCCCCTCAGCTCAGGGGGGAGGGTCAGGGCTGGCAGAGCTCAGCTTTTGTTCCTGACCCCCTTGGTCTCCCATGCACAGTGGGTTCAGGTATCCACCCCAACCCAGCTGACCACTAGGCTAGGTTTCATCCAAGGCAGGTCCAAGTTGGTACCTGTCACCTGTGAGTCCAAGCAAGGCAAAGGACTATCTTCAGCTAACAGATGGTAAGGATCTGTTTCTTCTGGAGCCTCCATGACCCTTACAGTGTCAGTTTTCAGGAAGGTTGAATCTAAACCCTGCTGGGGGTGAGGCCCCTCCTTTCTGATGGGACAACAAGACACAGCCGACTTTACGTTCTCACAGACACACCCCTCCACTAAGTTGGGCCCCTGGTTTCTGGCTCAGGAGTCTGTCTGTCCCTTAGGCCCTTCCTCAGCTGGGTAAGTTGGGGGCAAAAAAAAAAAAAAACAGGTCAATGGGCTAGGGTGTAGCTGAGTGGTAGAGCACTTGGCTAGCACACTTGGAGCCCAGGTTGGATCTTTAGCAACATAACAACAAAGAATGAGGCCCAATGCTGGATGTGGTGGCACATGCCTGCAATCCCAGCACTCAGGAGGCTGAGGCAGGAGGATTTCTGAGTTGAGGCCAGCCTGGGCTACGTAAAGGGAGTTCAAGGCCAGTGAGACTACCCCCCCCAAAAAAAGAGAAAGAAAAAAAGAGGCCCAGGGTCATCCTCAGTGGAAACAGATGGTCCATATACAAGCTACCCACAGATGTAATCACAGTTTAGAATGTGGTGACTCTCTGGATAACCGAACCCAAGGACATGAGTGCAATATGAAAGGAGCTAGTGTCCTACAAGCCATTCAGTGACTGCAAGCACCCTGGAGTCCTTCCCTGTCCTGACACCCATTCTTGAGGATCAGCATCCACCCTCCAGTTGGACAAGAGGCCCCTCCTCCACAGCGGAGGGAGGGAGCCAGACTCGCCTTCAGCTGAGATCAAAAGCTGGCGGCCGGACAAAGAACTGGAATCTGCCCTTCCAAATCCTGTGGCTTCAGAGGTCTGGGGCCCCAGGGAGTGGTTTTGAGACAGGATGGGAGAATGTCCATGTGACCCTGTGCCTGACCTCCCGACCCAGGAGTCAGTATATTAAGAGGCTGATCTTGTCAGAACAGGACCACAAGATGCTCCTAGGCGCCAGTATCTACAGCTGGGGGTGAGCAGCCCTAAAAAGAGGGAGTGGGGGGAGGCTAGGTCAGATCTTGGTTGGGTCATGGAAGGAGCTCTCTGCAACCCTAGGTGGGAGTGTGTGTGTGTGTGGAAGGACGCTGCTTGAGGTCCTTGATGGTTCTGAGGGAATAACACAGATGGTACTTGAGCCAGAAACTGGGTTCCTGCGGTTTAAAGTGGAGTCTCTACTCCACTCAGCTCAGCTCCAGGATACCTCATGTACCCCTGAATGAGCATGGCCTGGCAGAGCCTGCACTGTGGCAGATGCATTCCTGTAAAGGGAGCCAGTCCCAAGGCCCTGCTCTCAAGGGTCCTAGGAGCTGTGGCAGGTTGTAGGAAATGGTCTGTCCTGGGGGGTCCACTGCTAGGGGTCCTGGTCAGATGGGCTGCCTAGGCTGCTTCCTGTCCCCTAGCAAACAATGTGGCTGGGGACCAGGCCTGGATGCCCCAGCCCACTCTCAACACTTATAGCCAAAGGTATGAAACTGGCTGGCAGTGGCAGATGTCAGCAAATCCTGGTTAGTTTGGGTCAGTGGACACAAAGCAGTACTGTGTCAGAATACCATGGCCAGGCTCATGCCACCCACCAGAGTCCAAAGAATACAAAACCAAAGAGAGCAGTCACAGCTGAATTAGATTTACTGTACAATGAAGTTCAAGAACAGTTCAAAGAACCCAGGAATGGTGGAGTTCAACAGCAGCGGGGTAGTGTTGATACTGTGCACACAGGACCATGCAGGTCCTTAAAACAAAGTTTGTGTGATTTTGTTCATGATTCCAAAGAAAGGGCCCTTGGCAGCAGCAGGACAGGTGGGTGGGGAAAAGGTGAAGTCTGACGGGCAGGATCCCTCTGGTCCAACCTGCCTGTGGTCAGCCTCACAGCCAGGGAGCCACTGGTATCAGGCAGCTTACATGGCCACAGCCCTGTTCCTGGTGGCATGACTTACTTTACAGAATAGGTCATGGTGTTGTATGTCCACTCACAGCAGAATCATCTCAGGACACATGCACTATGAGGGTGTTGGGTGAGAGGGGCCATGGCTGGGAAAGGGTTCCTGCTGTGGCTGTGGGCCAGAGGGCAGGAGGTAGAGTTGAGCACCAGCATAATGGAAGGCTTTGTCACCAGGCCAAGATAGGGAGCAGGCAGAAGGTGATGTCCCCATGGAGAGGGCTGCCCAGGTCACAGAGGAACAGGAGGAGCACTATGGAAGATTTGTCCATGGCTTTAAGAGGGGTAAGACGACCAGATCTTGTGCTCCAGCATAGGGGCTGGCTGATGGGTCCTTGCGAGGGTTTAGTGTCCATCCCTGCCCACAGAGCAGATGAGGCTGCTGTTCCACGCTGTGACACTAAGAAACAAGCCAAAGAAGTTCCAATGATACATGAGCTCCTGGGCAGAAGGGCCATGTCAGGCAAGGAACAGCTACAGGAACATAGCCAAGGTTGATGAGCACAAGCTGCTAAGAGCAGGAGGCTGGAGAGAGGTGTCCAGTAACCCAGACATCACTAGAGAAACACAGGCTGTGGCCCCATCTCACAAGTCTGCAAATAGCTCTGCATCCTCAGCCTGGAGGTGCTGATCTGGGTCAGTGTAGTAAACATCACCAAAGTTGTCAAGTCATAGTTGGAAGGGTCCTATAGAGTGGCAAAGATTGGGATGTGCCCCATTTTCACCCTCTCCTGAGTTGTAAGAGCTCCAATGTGCAGGGATGACATCCACAGAGGGCTGGCAGGAGGTACATTCTTACCTAAGCACACTGACCACCCTGGTTAAAAATGAAGCTGGGGTTAAGATCACTGCCATAAGCTTCTGGAGGGTGCCTTTGTCCATCTGTTCCCCACTGGCCCCTGTGTACCTCCCAGGCTTCAGGCAAAGTATACCCAAATCCAAAAACCATCCAGCTTTGCCCATTCCTTCCACTAATGCCTTAAATCCATATTCCATAGACAATTGGAACTTGCCTCGTGGCTGTGACCTTGGAGAGGCCACTTCACCACATAGTTGCATACAGGCTTTCCTGACAGCCCTTTAAAATACAAAATGGGTGAAATGTTCTCTGTATAAATAAGAAAGGGAACTAGGGTCCCTCCTGGCCCAAGCGCAGGTAGCTGTGGCGTAGGAGGCTGGTTCAGATCAGGGCCTTGTAGCACCAGCAGCCCAGCTGCCCACAGGTCCTTCTGTGAGTCGACAGAGCGTGTTCTCCTACTCACTCCTCCTCTTTACCCAGGTCAGGTATGGAGGAAACCTGGTGCTTCCTAGACAGGGCTGTGTGGCCAAGTCCTCACACACAGCAGGGCCTAGTACCTAGTCAGGAGTGCCCCAGTGAGCCTCCCAGAGTCTGCAGAGGTGATCCTCACTGGCACTGCTAGGAGATCTTGCAGTTGCTCCGAGAGCAGTTCTGGGGAGGGCTTTGTGGGGGACGGATAGACTTGGACCGCTTAAGGCTGTTGCCTTTGCTGCTGCTGCCTCCGGCCCCACTGGCCAGGGAGTAGGAACGGCCATGCATCATGACAGCATTCATGCCATTTGCCATCGAGAAGGACTTGAGATGACTCTTGATAGTGACAGGCAGTGGAAGCTTGTCGATGAGATGTACAGGGGTGCAGGAGACAATGGCACGGCAGCACAGATCCTGCAAGCTGAACACTGCGGGTGAGATGGGAGAAGTGTCAGACAGGCAGGAAAGGAGGTGAGGTGGTCAACTAGCTCTTGCAACCAGTCACTCTGTAGCCCCTTCTGTAGCTCCTTCTAGTCTGGCTAGTCTCAATAAGGTCTGCAATGGATGTTCCTTATGGGTAGACAGGCCCAGGAAACAACTGGGTTTTCATGGTTTCTCTTGAGAAGAAGGGACTTTGATGTACTACTCCCCTGTGGCTTCATCTTAAGGTGATACCATGACCACCCCTCTGCCCACAGCAGGGAGTCCTGCCAGGAAGCACCACAGCATCAATGGCCCTAGGCCCCATCTCTCTGAGAACAAGGCCAGAACTGGGGTCCTAACTGAGGACTAGGCAGAAAGTATGGCCTGGACAGAACACTGCAACCTGCAAGCATGGCTTCTGTGACTGCACAGCTGTGAGACTCCAGAATAAAGGAGAACATACAGGTACACACAGAACTCCAGGCCTTATTTCAGCAGCAAGGCCCAAAGGGCAGATGAGGTGATTGAAACTTTTTTTTTTTCTTTTTTTTTTGGTCTTTTTTGAGGCAAGGTTTCACTATATGGTTCAGGCTGGCCTTGAACTCACTTTGTAGCCCAGGCTGACCTCAAACTCATGGCAATCCTCCTGCCTCAGCACCCCAGTGCTGGCATTACAGGCATGTGCTACTGTGCCCACTGTGATTGCAGGTCTTAAGGAGCCACCTTCACTTTCACTCCCACAGTACACCCCATATCCTAAAGCTCATACTGTCCTGCCAGCCCCACCTCGATTGGGCCTCCAAATCTTCTCCATCCCATGCCGCATGAGCACGATGCGAGAGAGCTCTGTGAAGGACTCGATGACATTGAAGTTGCACAGGGGGCTGACCTCAAAAAAGGTCATGCAGTTCTTCTCTGCATAGGCTCGAGCCTGCTCTGTTGGCACTTGCCGCTTGAAGGCCAGGTGCAGCCGGTTCCCAACCAGAATCCGAGGAACCCCGGGTGCATGCTGGGAGAGGGGCAGAGAACTCAGCAGAGACACAAAAGCAGAACACTCCCAGCCCTCAGCCACGGGTGGGGCCCCTCATCTGCATTCCAGGATAGGGCAGGCCTAGGAGGCTTAGATGGGCCAGGCTAGATGGCAGAGTCCAGCTGCTCTTCACTTGTCAAGCCTCACCCCAGCTATGGAGCAGCTATGGCTAACAGTTATGCCCAGGCCCAGTACAGACCCACAGGTTCCCCTGGAGAGGCATGGACCTCCACCTACCTCATCTATCTCCTTGATCCACCGGTCGATGCCATCAAAGGACCAACGGTTGGTAATGTCATATACCAGGAGGATGCCCTGCAAGAAGCATATTGGTCATCCACAGGCAAAGCTGGACTTGAGCTTGGCTGGGGATGTTTCCCAGGTCAAAGGGGTCTTAGTGCCTGGGTAGGGCCAGGAACAACAGCACTGCAGACTTCATGGTCAGCAGCATGGCTTTTTTTTTTTTTTTTTTCTTTTCTTTTGTGGTCCTGGGGATTGAACCTTGTGCATGTAAGGCAAAAGCTCTACCACTGAACCACATCCCCTGCTCTGGAATTTTCAATTTCTTTTCTCTAGGTGTAGCTCAAACATTCAGAAAGAATCATGGAAGGAGTGGGGCAGATGGTGTAAACCTGGTATTCTAGCAACTCAGGATAAGGAGATGGGAGGATGAGACAGGATTGTGGGTTCAAAGCCAGCCTGGGCAACACGGTTGAACCCATTTCAAAACAACAACAACAGCAACAACAAAACACAGAAACTGAGCCACAAACACCAGGTTTGGGATGTGGGGTCTGTGAGGAGCCAGAAAGCTGCAGGATGGGAGCTAAGTCCATCAACAAACTACACCCCAGGGGCCCCTGGGGCAGAGCTGAGCTGAAGTATTTCTGAATTTTCCTACCCAAAACTTGCAGAACAGGACATCAGTCACTCTGAAGCCATTTTCATGAGGGCTCAAACCAGCCAGGCTGAGCAGAATTTGCTACAGGGTCTTTCCTGCCACATCCCTTAGAGACCAATTACTCAGAGCTCAGCTCTGAGCTGTCTCCATTTGCCCTGAATATCTCAGCAGTGACACTGTCATGCGCTCTCCGCAGGTACCACATAAAGTACACTGCCCATCATACAAGGTTACATGACAATAGTGGATATCCATTTTTTAATCCCACAATTTTACTTGCTTGTTATTTATTTATTGATTGGACTGTCTTTTATTTTGAGACAGAGTTTCACAATGCAGTTCAGGCTGTCTGTGAACTTGCAGTGATCCTCCTGCCTCAGCCTCCCAAGTGCTGGGATGACAAGCCATGTGCCACCATGCTCAGTGAAAGATCATCTTAAAATGATCTGTGTCTAAAAATTTGGATTCCCATCTCGTTTCTTTTTATTTGCTTTTTGGTTTTGTTTTTTGTTCTGCAGTGCTGGGGATGTGGGTATAGAACCTACGGATTTACATATGCTAGGCAAACACTGTATCACTGAGCTAAACCTACAACACAATGCTTCTCCTCAAACACATCCTTACATTTCTAGAAGACTTAGACATAGCCCCCACATCCTGTTAAGACAAAGATCAAAATTACTTGAACCCAGCCTTGCAGTCCCTACTCTTTGGACAGTAGAGCAGCTGGGGAGGAACCTCTCTAGCCTGGAGGAAACCCAGGGCATCATTAAGAACTGACAAACTTGAGTTCAACTGGTGAAAAATGTTAAGACTGACCATAAACAAATGCATATCCAGGAGTAAGCACTGTTGCTTGGGTACAGGGATGCAGCCTCTCATTTGCTGCTTTTGGGGGTAGGAAGCAGAGCCACTGAAGGCCCAACAGCACACCCCCTAATGTAGCAATCTGCATGATGGAGATGTACATATGGAAGCTGATCTTTAGGCACATCCTGGGTGATATCTCAGAGTTGGGAGTGTAGCTTAGTGGAAAAACTAGCACAGTCCAAACACAGCAAACAAAACAAAACAAAACAAATGTCTATTCTGAAGAGACAACTGAGTTAATGAAGGAAGATCATACAGACAAAAAAAAATAACAGATGCATACTTCAGAGTATAGCTGTTGGTAACAGAAAGATGTACAGTAAATCATGAGTAAGGAATATAGGTTCCAAATACTATGTCCAGTATACTTTTTTTCTTTTCTTTTCCTTTCTTTCTTACTTCGTGTGTGTGTGTGTGTGTGTGTGTGTGTGTGTGTGTGTGTTTGTTTGTTTAGACAGGGTCTTGCTATGTAGTTCAGGCTGGCCTTCAACTCACTGTGTAGCACATGGGCTAGTCTCAAATTCATGGTGAGCCTCTGGCTTAGCCTCCTGAGTGCTGGGATTATAGGTATGTGCCATCACACCTGGCTGGTATGATTTTTAAATAATACAAACATACAATACTTTGCACTGAAGGTTTATAGGACACACAACATAATGGCATATGGCAGGGTTTTAGATGAATTTTTTCTTGCTTTGTTGAACCACATTTTCTGTAATGACCACCATTCCTGTCACATTTGAAACAAATGAGCAGCAGGGCCACCTGCTGGGTTGGAGAGTTGGTTCCAGATCCTAGCCCCATTCCTCTGGTTGTTAGGGGCCCTACCACCTTGCCTGGCCAGCACCAGTATTATCAGCTTTTTTTGAGACTGCCCAAGTTCAATGAATTGGGTTATGAGCAGAAGAGACAACATGGAAGGATACAGACAAACACTAGTGCTGGTGACATTACAGGCAGAGGGAATAGTGATCATGGATTTGCCAGGGAAAATTACTTGCAATGACTCACAAAGTAGGATAACTCAGAAATCAAAATGAAGCTTTTACCAGGACTAGCTCCACAAAAATTCCACTAGCAACTGTGTGAACAAAGGACAACCAGACTCTTCTACCATAGTCTGCATTTTTTCTTTTCTTTCTTTCTTTCTTTCTTTCTTTCTTTCTTTCTTTCTTTCTTTCGTTCTTTCTTTTTTTTTTTTTTTTTTTTGAGACAAGGTCTTAGTCTGTAGTTCAGGCTGGCCTTGATCCTTCTGCCTCAGCCTCCTGAGTGCTGGTATTACAGGCATGCGCCACCATTCCCAGCTTGATATTCTGCCTTTTTAACAATAAAAGTAATACACACTAAATCCCCACCCCACACTTTGAGTTTTTATTTTTGTTTTTTGGTGGTACTGGGGGACCTTAGCACTGAGTTATATCAGTCCTTTTTACTTTTTTTTTTTTTTAAGACAAAGTCTTGCTAAGTTGTTAAACTGCCCAGCCTGGTTTCAAATTTATGATCTGCTTGCTTCAGCCTTTCAAGAGTTCTGGGATTATACCCAGCTACCTGCTCTGATTTTTAAACCTAATTAGTACTCTAGGGTATAAATAAATACAGACCCTCTACTCCTCTAACTTCCAACCGCCTTCTGGGAATAACACTGGATAACATTTCTCATGTCTTCCACATGTCCCTTTATCCCATGCAACTCAATTCCCACAAAAAACCTGGCACCAGGGTTTGCCCCATCTAAACCTCAGACAAAGGCACTTCCCAAGGGCTGACAGCACTGCATACCAGGCTACTTAACTAATCTTGGGCAATCTTGCCCTACTGTTAACAAAAGTCTGTGATGTACCTCTAAGCACATACTGTTAGGATTTTTAAATTTTGTTTTTTGAGACAGGATCTTGCTATCTAGTTCAGATTGGCCATAAATTTACTATGTGTTTGTCTTGTCACCAGGTCAGACTAGGAGGTTCACTTGAATTTGAGCAGCCCAAAGAAGAGACAGAGTTGTGGAAATGTCTGAACTTGCCTTTATCTTCAGCTGCTTAGTTCAGCTGAATGCAACTTGCTAGCTGTTCTCAGGCCCCTAGGACCCCCCATCCCACCCTGTTCTCACAGTAGGCCTTAGCCACTTAATCTCCCGCCAGCCCTGGTGGCAGTCCACATTTATTGCAATCGTGGCCATGTGCCAGTAATGCCCTTGGTTATCATCTAAGTTACTGACATTGGCCAGCACCAACCTTGGTTATATCAGTTATTTACCATGAGACCAATAAGGTTAGCCTGAACTGAACTTAATGTCCACCAGAACACCTCTCTTCAGGCTGTGGGGTATGATTTCTTACTGGGTATGCAGGGCCACAGGGCTGATCTTTGTAGCCACATATCATAACTGCAATACAAGAACTCAGAACAGGCCATAACAGAATCTGTTGTTCTTTTACACTCATGCACATAGTCACCTTTGGGGGCCAGGCTGGCACACACATTCATCTGGTCCAAGGCTAGAAGCCAAAAGCTAGAACCCAGGTCCTCAGCATCTCTACAGAGCTGAACACAGGGGCTTTTTCCAGTTGGGCTGTCCTCATACTGGGCAGCACTTTGTGGGGAATGGAAAGTGGCTCTCTACTCTGAGCAAATCCCGTTTTTCTTGTGGACTCTGGTGTAGTACACAAGGTAGCTCTGCTGGCCTTTCTATAGGGCCAGCGCTGGCTGTGCCCTGGCCTATCTATTTTACTGTTTTTCTTTCTCTATGTGGCCTACTACTTATAGGTCTTACCACACAGGATGGCATCACTCAGGTTGATGATCTGGCAACACAGTGAATGTCCATGGTCTTCGTTCTAATGTGAAGCAAACTCTTTGCAATCTCAACTACAGGAGGTTGTCCACTCCCAGGATGTACTCTGGTACCAGGAAGATATGCGTAGTGTAAGCTCAAGAAGCCAAATGACCTATGTCCAGAGTCACAGTTGCCAGTTTCACTTTGATGGTACATTCCTTATACCATCTTGATGGCCCTATTAAGGCCATCTTGCTCAGGAACTTACCAGGATTGTCATAAATCAGGCAACAGTTTGTCCTGATGCCTACTAATGCAAGCACACACTGTACATTTGTGGGTATGCAATGAAAAACAATGCTGGTACTCCAGCATTTCCCATAACCAGCCACTTTGGTCCTGCCCTAATCAAAATTAAACCTACATGGCATCATCCATGGTGGCCATGTAGCTGTGCAAATTTATGGCCCAGGTCTAGACCACTTGTGTCCACTGGGAAGCCCTTTTTTGGAAACTGTTGATAGGGGTATTGCGGCGCCCTTTTCTGTCCATGCCGCGTCCTAGTCCATCCACGCCTTGTGGACAATCGCTTCCCCAGGAAAAGGACACCGCATGTGGGAATTGGGCGCGGGGATCTTGGAATGTTTTGTACTGATAATTGTAATTTGTGTAGTTCACATGTGTATGTTTTTATGTAATGCTCAATATGGAGTCGAGGGTGGAGACTCCAGGGGGGCTGCTGGAGGCCCTCTAGATAACCCCTTTGTGAGGACTGGTTGTGAAATTTTACCTTCTGTGAGTAGTATGAGAGAGTTTATACAGAGGCTTTAAATGGGAGAGCTCATAGAGGAGGATTTGCGGGCTTCCTGTGAGACAACTGCCCTGAGACACTGGACAGGCAGCCAAAGACGGGCAACTAGGACACATATGTTACACCACCAGCCGCCTAAGACAGGCACAGGACCTATTGCTGTCCTGCAGGCCCATGACGGGTAAGGCCTGGTTGGGTTCATATGAAAAGTCCTTGACCCAAGACAGGCGCTGTCCTACAGGCAGCCAAAGATGGGCAACTAGGACACATATGTTATGCCACCAGCCACCTAAGACAGGCACAGGACCAACTGCTGTCCTGCAGGCCCATGACGGGTAAGGCCTGGTTGGGTTCATATGAAGAGTCCTTGACCTAAGACAGGCCCTGTCCTCACAGGGCTTGCCATACTCCCATAAGTGATAAAGGAAACAATGTAGGGAGAGGCATAATAGCCTCACACATCTCTTCCTCCTGCAGGCATCCAGGTGCCTCAGCTTACATTTCCCAAGCTAACTAAGTAACAAGATTGAGATGTTACAAAGGTGAAAAGAGTTAATTAACACCTACTGAGCCTGGGGCCTTCCTGCTTGGGGTTGAGGTTAATTAAAACCTATTGTTTAGGATTATCCCTGCCTGGCCCTAAGCCTGGGGCACTTCCTGCTTGGAGCTGGGGGTTGCTGCCAAGGTTAGCATATATATATTCCAGCTTCTAAAAAATAAAGCGGATTCAGATTCACTCACAGACTGGTGTGCAGTGTCTTCTGTCTCTCACTCGCCGACTCCCTGTCCACCTTTGGGAAACCCTAGCCCTGCTGCAGCTGGACTCCGGCAGGGTATAACTATCTCCAAAGAGTTAACAGCACTTCATTTGGCTGTTTTTATTTTTATTTTCTACTTTTTATTTTGTACCTGGGATCGAACAAATGACCTTGACCTTACCAGGCAGGTGCTTAAGCCATTGAGTTAAAATCCCCGCCTCATTTGGCTGTTTTTAGTCTGCTTGGGCTCCTGCTTCTTTACAATCTGAACTTCTTGTTCTTTTCTGTGCCCTTCAGTGTCTCTTGCAACTACACCAGCTGCTTCCTTCATTCCTAGCTTTAGATTTGCCTTCTGGCTTCCTGGTGACTGCCAGTTACAGTTGCCAAAGGAGCCTTGGTTAAGCTCTTCCCAAACCCCACCAACCAACTACATTTGCTGCCTGTTAGACAGTGACTGTCCCATGCTCAGCCCCTGTAGTGTGGACATCAGTTCTGTATACTCATGGTCTCTGGAAAGAGTATCTCTAGACCATGAGTGCTGTTCTCTTTGGCCCTGGGAGCCATAACTCAATCATTTGGGCAGACCTGCTGCCTGTATTTTCCTTTTAGTAGTCCCAGCCTGGGCCCTGGCCTGTTTCTAGCTCTGAATTGGACTCCTCTGCCCATGTACTACTTTTGTCACCACTCCTCTTTACCTTCATGATCTGTCCGTGGTATAGCTCGCTTGCTCTGTTTTCTTCTTCTTTCTTTCTCTCTCTCTCTTTTTTTTTTTTTCTACTTTATTGTCTCACTATTGGTCTGGCCTTCCTGCATGGGAGCAGCTTGGTATCTTCAGCCCCAGAGTTGTCAGTGTCAGTGAGCTCTGGTATATTACATTCTTTCTGAACACAATTTATGAGGAATATATATTTCTTCATTCAAGATGCTGTTGGCCAGGTTTGGTGGCACATGCCTGTCATCCCATTTGGAGAAGCTGAGGATTACTGTAAATTCAAAGCCAGCCTAGGCCACACATTGAGTTCAAGGCCAGTCTGAACTGCCTCAGAAATACACACAAAAATGCCAGGCATGGTGGTACATGCCTGTAATCCCAGCACTCGGGGGTGGGTTGGGAGGAATGTTGCTCTCTTAATGAGGGTTTTGTCTAGGCCTGGGCTATGACAAATCCTGCTACATTATACCAAATGTTGTTGTCACCAGGTCAGACTAAGAAGATTCACTGGATATTTGGGCAGGGACATAGAGTCATGGAACTATCTAACATGTCTTTATTTTCAGCAGCTCAGCTTAGCCACATGCACTTGTGACAGTCTTCAGGCCCCTAGCCTACCCATTACTGTGGCAGTCTTTACCCACTTAAGTCTCCTACCAGCCCTGTGACAGTCTACAATTATACCAAAATAAATAATAGTGATGGGCATAGGGGCTCATACCTTTAATCTCAGCACTTGGAAGCTGAAGCAGGAGGAGGATTACTGTGAATTTTAGGTCATAACTACATAGTACTACATAGTTTGAACTACATAGTGAGTTTAAGACCAGCCTGAAATACCCAGCAAGATCCTGTCACAAAACACAATATAGGGCCGGGGATTTAATGAGGTCGTGAGTTCGATCCCCAGTACAAACAAAAAACCCACAATACAACACAAAACAAAACCACATGTTGGCCATGTGCCAATAATGACCTTGGTTATACTCTAAGTTATTTATACTGACAAGCATCAACCTTGGTTACATCAATTAATTACACCAGTTAATTACGCCAAGACCAACAAGGTGCACCTCTGCTGAAATCTTGCCGACTTGGACTTAATGTCCACCTGAAATCCCACTCACCCAGTCTGAACCAAACAAATCCCACCTTAGACTTCATTTTTCCCTACTTCAGGTTTCCCTTGAACTCTCAGTGATTCTCCTACCTCAGCTTCCCAAATGTTGGGATTATAAGTGTGAATTACCACATGCTGCTTCTTTTGTAAGTACTGATCTACAATTTATATACTATTAAATATACAGGTTTAAAGCAAAAAACAAAAAAAATCTCATTTTGTTGAGTACTAGGGATTGAATTCATAACCTTGTGCTTGCCAGGCAGGTGCTTGTGCTGCTGAGCTAAATGCCCAGCTTTGGTGAATTTCTGACAAATACTTGGAGCACCTATATTAATGATCACCTCAACTGAGAAGAAGAGATGCTTTGTTAAAAACAAAACTTTTAAAGGGAGTAGTGGCACACACTTGCCATCCCAGCATTTGGGAGGCTGGGGTAGGAGGATTGCTGCGAGTTTGAGGCCAACCTGGGTTACAAAGTGAGTTCAAGGCCCATCTGAACTACATAGTGAAACCCTGTCTCAAAAGATCAAAATAAATAAATAAATAAATAATTTTTGCCAGGCATGGTGACATGTGTCTATAGTCCCAGCACTCAAGAAGGTGAAGTATGAGGATCACTTGAGACCAGGAGTCTAAGGTCAGCATAGGTAGCATGGTGACAATTCATTTCAAAAATCAGTAATAATAGTGTTTGGCATGTGCAATGCATTCATGTGGTTCAAGCTCCCAAGACACAAAAAGCCACAGTAGAGGCTGAAATAGTTCAGTGATGGAGCGTTTGCCTCACATGCCCAAGGCCCTGAATTCCATCTCCAGCAACACACACACACATACACATGCGCCCACACCAAATAAACCCCCATCTACCTTGAATACCCAGGCTCTGCCAGAAGCAACTGATTTACTGGACATGGGGAACAACTGCCAAACTGTCCTGATACCCAAGCCTATCTGCCAGGTCACAAGTGGCATGTTAGTGATCTTGTCAGCACTCACTTAAATCATTAGATTCTATCCACTTAAACCCTTCCCATGTAAACAAATTCATCCCTGTCCTGAAGGGATGCAGCACCTGGTCGCACCCTTCCTGGTCCTGGTACTAATCTAGCTGGTCCCAAGTCTTCAACTAACATGATAGTGCCTCTGTCTGGCATGACCCAGGGCAGATATGGCCAGACCTACCTATCCCCCTTCAAACACCAACCACCAGGGACCTTGCATCAGGGTGACCCACTTATCCTCCAGTTAGTGGCACAGCCTACAGGGCCTCAAGGGATCCTCTCAGATCTCAGCCACAAAAAAATACATGAACGTGGCCCATGGAGTCTAATAAGAACAACCTGTGGCACCCTGGTGGAATGTAAAGGGATTCTGTAGGAGGCAAAAGACAGTGTTATATGACAGGTCATAATAGAGAGGGACTAGTAGCCTTTGTTAGTGCCCTCTGCAAGACCTAGGTCTTAGAAGACTGCCAAGTCCTCTGAACTTAATAGAGTATAGCAGAGTAACAACTTTTAACCTGGAAAAGTGTTCATGCTGTTAAAGACTGGATAGAGAAGCACTGCTGCAGAATTAAGGTCTGTTTCCACTAGGTAGGATGCACAAATTGCAGGGACAGGACAGGCTTGAGGGCTTCTCTCAGAGGCAAAGCCACTAGAAAGTGCCCAGTATGCCACATCTGAGGCCAAGGTGTGCGCTTAGGATCTGCAACTAGCTCTTCTCAACCAAGAAACAATTAAGAACTTCTAGGTAAAAAGTAAAACAAAAATAATAGGATGTGCTATACCTTTTAGGCCATTTTGTTATTGTTGTTACTTTTTGCTGTTTGCTTTTTTGTTTTGAGACAAGGTTTCTTTATGTATCCCAGGCTGGCCTTGTGTAGTCAAGGCTGGCCTCCAACTGGTGGCAATTCTTTCACCTCAGCCTCCCAGGTGTACGAAGTACAGGCATGTGCCACCATGCCTGATTTAGACACTTTGAAAAGAATACTAAAATGATGACAGACTTTATTTCACAGAAAACTCAGTCTAATAAAGGCAGAACTTATAAGGCATCACATGTACTGACCAGAAGCAGCTGTAGGGGTCTGTTCTTCGCTATATCCAGCACTAGCCCCTGGCTGTGTGGCAGAACACCACAGCCAAGCCTTGCTGTCATAAAAGGTAACTATCCTGTTTTCTCTTCTATACATCTTTTACATCTATAAAAGATGTTTTATTGTGTTTCCTTTTTTGCTTGTCAACACTTCCTAATTTTTCACAATAAACATATGAGATTTGATTGAAAGCTATGGTAAATGTTTAAATTTCAAAACACTTTATTATAGTAAAAGATAGTACCACTAATGCCCCTCAGAATACTCTCTGAGTATACTTATTTCATCATTCTTCACTTTCAAAGTCCTCGTTTTTGTTTCTGTTTTTGTGACAGGCTGGCCTGAGCCCAGTATGTAACACAAACTGGCCTCAAACTTACAGCAATCCTCCTACCTCTTGCCTCTTGATGCTGGGATTACAAATGTGTGCCACCACAACTGGTTTCTTTTGTGTCTTTAGTTGAGCTGTTCTGACTACCTTAATGTCCTGAATTAATTCAAAACACTTACTTTGGATGGTCTTTTTGACTTTGGGAAAGAGCCAGAAGTTACACAGTGCCAGATATGGTGAACAAGGTGGGTGAAGACATTATAATTTTTTCCCCAAGCCTGCTTTTTCATTGGATGGCATATAACAGCTGTATTCATCTATTTTTGATCATACCTCATAAAGATATTCATGAGAGAAGATGTCCAGAACTGCTTTAAAAAGTGGCAAGAAGGCATGGCATGGTAACACATGCCTATAACTCACAGCACTCAGGAGGCTGAGGCAAGAGAATTGCTGCAAATTCAAGACCAGCCTGAGCTATGAAAGTCAGCTGAAGGCCAGCCTGAATTGCAGTGAGACTCTGTCTCAAAAAGACCAAAAAAAAAAGGCAAGAAGCTGGGTGTGATGGTACATGTCTGTAAACCTAGCACTTGGAAGGCGGAGGCAAGAGGATTGCCACAAATTCAAGGCCAGTCTGTTACACAGTGAGTTTAAGGCAAGTATGAATTCCATAGTGAAAACCTGTCTCAAAAGAAACACACACACAAAAAGCAAAACAAAACCAGGTGTGGTGGCACAACTGGGTAATCCCAGCACTCAGAAGATTGAGGCAGAAGGATCAGTGTGAGCTCAAGGCCAGCCTGGGCTACACAGTGAGTTCAAGCCCAGCCTGAAGTATATAATAAGACCCTGTCTCAAAAACAAGACAAAATAAACAAAAAAAGAAGCCACACCAAAAAGTGGTAAGAAACTAGGCAAGAAGTAATGCATGCCTGTAATCCTAGTACTTGAGAGGCTGAGGCAGGAGTATCAGCTTCAGTTCCAGGTCAGCCTGAACTACAAAACCAGGCCTTGTCTCAACAAACAAACAAAAAGTGGCAAAAACAGCATAAGTGTGTGTCAATTTGTAACACCCAGCGGAACTGAATCAGCATGGTGCTGGGTGTGGATGGCCCACCTGAAGATTGTTGCTAACAACATAACAAGGAGAAATGGAAAGGAAGAAGTAGTGCAGGTTGTTCTCCTGTTGCTGTTGGTTCTCCTGTTCCTGATATGAACTTGGCTGTTCTCATTGTCAGAGGAGCTTGGGACCTTGTCATTGAGAAGAGTTCACTTTGAGGGACCTTACTTTGAGCATTGCTTCCTAGCTCCAGTGCAGAACTGTCAGCCTACTGGCACAGATTCTTTATCCTATTTGGTGCAGACTTTCTAGCTTCTACTACTGACCTTTGGGATTTCTCAGTACAGATCCATGAAACAGACTTGTACGAGACATTGTCATGGGCTCGAGGTCTCCAGTTGGACTTGTGGGGAGCATTGTCAGGGGCTCTTAAGTCTTCAGCTGGACTCATGCAGGACATTGCCATGGAACCAAGTCCTCAGCTGGATTCTTTGGGTCTTTATAGTCTGTGGACTGATCTGCACTTTTTTGTATTTGACTATTTGGGTGATTATTATAAAGTAATTCTATAAAATATGTGTTCTATATTAAACTGTTTTCCTTGCAAACCCTGACTACAACAGTGTGTTTGAGGAGAAGTATTTTGAGGGGGATTAACTTCAATGTGTCTTTTACTGTAATAAATTTTTAAATATTTAAACACTATATATTTTGATCACACTGTATATGTCTACTGTGGAAAAAGTAGCACATGCTGGCAAGCAAAAAGATAGAGGATAAAACATCTTACTGTATGTGTAAAAGATGAGTACTTTCTTTAATAGGGAAAAAAAAAGTCCTATGGAACCCAACCTTTGCCCCAGTGATCCTCAAAGCCCTGTCCTCTGGAGGCAGCCTGGGCTTCCAGGCTTGTACCTTGTGGTTTTCCCTTAAATTACCCTTACTTATGGTGCCAGAAAAGAGATAGTAACAACTGCTCAACACTGTGAAGGACATCCTTGAGGGCTTCCTGTTGGTCTCTGATTATCTGAGGATCAACAAATCTAGCAAGACTTTAGGTTGTAGGCACCTGCTGTGGGGTACCCCAGTGGGGGACATGGTGGGTTACAGAGCTTGGCAAGCAGCACTTGGGCCTTCTGCAGGATTCTACTACAGGTGCTGCCCCAGCAGAGGAGAGATGGCAGGAAGATGATGCTGATCACATTTGAGTATACACAAATGTCAAACATACTATCTACCAGCAGAGTAAATCCACAGGCAGCACCTGTCTCACCTCTTGCCACACCTGAGAAGCTTCGCAAATAGGAAGCCATGGATACAAGAATCACAATCAATCTCTCCAACACCTCAGCCACTTCCATCTGACACTCCCAACACCTCAGTGACCCTGTCAACACTCACTTCAGTGACTTCAATGCTGCTGTGGCAACACTCATTTCAATGACTTCAATGCAACCCCGCTAATACCTCAGTCTTCAATTCAGCCCCACCAACATCTACTTTAGTGACTTCAACTCAGCCCGGGGCCAACATCCACCTCAGTGACCTTAATCTAGTATCCTTTTGAGCACCTCGATGACTTCAATGCAGCCATGTGGACACCCACCCCAATGACTATGACTTAGCCCCAATGTCTACCTCACTGACTTCTATCTGACTCCAATAACATCTCAGTGATTTCAATCCAACCCTGCCAATACCCACCTCAGTGACTTTATATATTGTGCATTTTCATCTCCAAATCATTTACCCAGAGCACCAGACATCTGCATTCAATTGTCTGAACAATACTAGCACAAATCTTTCTCTTCAGTAAACTCAGAAGAAATCAGTACTATAACTATCTCTAGTACATATATATATATATATATATACACACACACATACATACATATATATATATACGTATATTTCATTCAGCTTCTCATGCTAGTGAGACAATCTGATTACATGTGTGTCTTACTTATTTCACTAATGAATATGTTCTCAAGTTGCATCTATTTACCTATAAGTCTCCAGTTTCTTCTTCTTTATGGCTGAGTAGTACTCCACTGTATAAAAAGATCACATCTTTTTTATCCATTCCTCAGTCAATGAGCATTTAAGGTTGTTTCCAAGATCTGGCTCTTACAAATTGTGCTCCTATAAACATGAGTGCACGTATATCACTGTGGTATGATGTTTTTAATTCTTTTTTTTTGGTACTGGGGATTGAACTCATGACCTTGCACTTGCCAGGCAAGTACTTATGCCACTGAGCTAAATCTCCAGCCCTGATGTTTTTAATTCTTTTGGGAAGATACTCAGAAGGGGAATAGCTGAGTCAAATGACACCTGTAGTCCTAGTTTTCTGAGGAATCTCCACATTGATCTCTACAGTAGGTGTACCAGTCTGCATTCCCACCAACAGTGGAGAAAGGTTCTTTTTTCCCCACAGCCTCTCCAGCATTTAGTATTGCTTGATTTCTTGATAGTGGCCATTCTTTCTGGGGTGAGATAGAATCTCAGTGTTGTTTTAATTTGCATCTCTTGAACGACCAGTGATAGTGAACATTTTTTCACATACTGATTTGCTGTATTTCTTCACCTGAGAACTGTGTATTCATCTCAGATATCCACTGTTGAATTGGGTCATTAAATCTGACAGGACAGATTTTTTTTTTTTAGTTATTTATATGTTATTGATAGTAATCCTTTGTTTGAGGTACAGGCTGGCAAACATTTTCTTCCACATTGTGGGTTGTCTCTTCATCCTGCTGGCGATTTCTCTTGTACAAAAGCTTTTCAGTAGGATGAGATCTCAATTGTTGATTCTCTGATAGTTCCTGTGCAATCAGGGTTTTGTTTATAAAGTCTTTGCCTACACCAATGTCTTCAACAGTTTTACCTACTCTATCTTCTAGCAGATTTAAGGTTTCTGTTTTAATATTAAGATCTTTGATCCATTCCAATTTTAGCTTAGTACACAGTGAAAGATATGGGTCCAGTTTTAATCTTCAGCAAGTGTACAGCCAGTTTTTCCAGCACCATGTATTAAAGAGGCTGGGCCAAGGATTTAGCTCAGCAGCATAAGTGCCTCCCTGGCAAGCGCAAGGTCATGAATTTGATCCCCAGTACCAAGACAGATGGAAGGACAGAAGGACGGAAAGAAAGAAAGAAAGAAAGAAAGAAAGAAAGAAAGAAAGCAAGAAAGCAAGCTATTTTTCTTCCAGTGAATGTGTTTGGCACCTTTGTCAAACATAAGGTGGCTCAGTATGTCTGGAGTTGTTTCTGTATCTTCTAATCTGTTCCACTGATTTTTTTTTTTTTTTGCCGGTATCACACTGTTTTTATTACTGTAGCTTTATAGTATAATTTCAAGTCAGGGACTGTGATGCCCTGTCTTGTCTTTGTTGCCCAGGATTGCCTTTGTTATTCTAGATCTCAGTGACTTTAATTTGACACCCCCCATAACACGCAAGATTTTCTTCCCCTTGGGCTCCTAAAGTGGGAGAAATAGTATGAAGCGTATGGATGGCAGGAAGGGGAGGCTGCCCCTGCCTACAGACACAGGCAACTATAGACACAGGGTCCTGCCTGGAGCAGACTCAACAGGCCAGAAGTAATGGAACATGCACCTGAACCTGTGACCTTTCTTTTTCCAGCCTCAGCATGGCAAGCAGAACAGAAAGCATGCTGGGGGGCCTAAGGAACAAAGAACAAGTGTGCCCTTCACATCAGAACACAAATCCTATACACACATCCATGCATCTGGTAGTCCTCCACAGGCAGGACAAGACCCCACATCCTGTGCTATGCAGCCGCTATACTCCTCTCCTAAGGATCTGATGTGGTCTCTGGTTCACAGCCCACCTTCAGTACCTCTAGTCTATAGTCATGATTTGTGATTCAGTCCTGGGCACCCCTAGCAGTCTTGCAATTCTAAGGGATCCCTGTGCAGACACAGGGTGACACCTCTGGTGAACAAGCTGCATTTTAACAGCTTGGGGAGGCCACAATGGTGGCTATGCTAGCTAGGCTCAGGGCACATTTTATAGCACCATGCAGACAGCCCAGTAGCTGCAGCTATGAAGACAACACTGACAGCTGAGAAACTGGGAACCTAGGCATCCCTTGGTACAAGTGACCTGGGAAGTAAGGCTCTCACACTCAGAGGGGGTCACAAGAGGATGTATCTTGCAAATTACAGATGGGCTAATATGAGAAATCTGATGTTCAGATATAAAAATACCCTGAGGAAGGAATAAAGTAACTCAGAAACAAACTGGAGAAGAATTCATTTGAAAGACAACAAAGAATGCTGCTGATCTTACCTGAGCACCCCTGGAGTAGGACCTGAAGATGGTACAGAACCTGCCCTGGCCCGACGTGTCCCTGAAACACACAGGGAGGGTCAGGAGGAACCAAAGCCATGGGATGCTCCAGGGTACAAATGTGGTTCCTCTATAAGAGGCTTGTATCCCACCTTCTTTCACTCTGAAGTTTACCCTGAACATGCTGGGGACATTAGGGGAGGGTGGCTAAAGCTGGCATAGATGGGCTGAGCCAGAAAGGTGACAAATGCACAGATCACACTAGCCTAGCATCTTTATACCACTAGTCAGATGGGGGGGGGGCAGCCTTCATCACCTGGTCAAGTGAATCTCTTCCTTGGGCCCAGGAGTCTGAGACATTATCTGGATAATCTCAGACCTGTGGGTATTCATGTCTTGACTTTGAAGTTCTGGGATATGGTCTTTAAGGTGAAGCCCATAAAAGGTTGTGGAAAAGGCATGTGGCCACTGTGAAAACAGATTTTGGACAAAAAGGGAAGGGGGCTCTATCAGAACTAAATGCCCTACACTTTGTTTTTTCCATCATGGAGCAAAATTCTACCAAACAGGTTCTGTTTAAATGGCTATTGCAAGTGAGAGGTAGGTTGGGCACCTTCCTGCTTTCTCATTTGGTTTCCCTGTCTCTATTTGATCACCCTGACTCACCAGAGCTCCAGCTTGACACGCCGGCCGTCCAGCAGGATGGTGGTTGTTTTGTAGTCAATTCCTGGGAAGAAGCATGGGGGAAACAACCATTAGTAACTCCTCACCCAAGTCTGCTGCAAAGTGGAGAAAAGCTTCCTCTATTCCCACTTGATTTCTTGCGAAGAAGCAAGGTGCTCACTGCCCTAGGCTGTGGCTTTCTCAAAACCCCTTTCCAGCACATGGCAAACATGGGAATTAGGACTGGATATCAGCTGTATGTTACCTGTGCCACCCACTCCAGCCTCTACTGGGGCTTTGAGCCCAACATTCCTAGAGGATAGCTACCTTCCACTCTGACCTACTGTATGTAGACTCTGAAGCTGAACTCTCAAGGGATGGATGATGCATTTCCCAGTTCTCAAGTTCACCCCCCTCACCCCCCACCAGCACTGGCAACTGGAGTGTGCTTGGAGCAGTCAAGGGTGCAGCAATCTTTTACTTATTTAAATTTAATTGTATTTTGATACGCAGTCTCACTATGTAGTTCTGGCCGGCCTTGAACTCACTATGTAGCCCAGGCTCACCTTACACTCTAGTGATCCTCCTACCCCAGCCCTCCCAAGTGGTGGGATTATAAGCCTGTGCTACCTTGCCCAGTTAACGATAACGTAATCTTTTAAAATGCTACTTCTCTGGAGAATTTTCCAGAGAACCTGGGCTTTCTGTATCTTGAAAGTTAGTTTTTATACTTTTATGGGAAAGAGCCAGTTTAAGAGAAGCCGATGGCAGTAGACAGCACTGGATACTTGGCTTACAGACAAAATTAGAGCCTTTCCAAAAGTACCAACCTGTAGCACTCAGTCATCATTCCCATTCAAGTCTTAAAAACATATCAAGGTCTTGCTTTTTTTTTTTTTTTTTTTTTTTTTAGCAATACTACTGGGTATTGAACCCAGGGCCTCTATACTGAGATACATTCCTAGTCCTTTCATTTTGACATGGGATCTCACTTAGTCACTAAGTTTTTCAAGCTCAAACTTTTGATCTTTCTACCTCCACTACCTCCACTTCATCCAGAGTTTTGGGATTACAGATGAGGGCCACCATGCTCAGCTAAGATCTTGCCTCCATGGGAGCTTGGAAAGGGGCAGTTTTTAAACACAGGTGTCATTCTCACATGAAGAGTGTGTCACATGAAGAGTGTGTCACATGAAGAGTGTGTATTTCTGTGTATGTGTGTGTACAGAATCTACCCTACAAGATTACCACACAGTATCTTCCTTCAGGCATTAGTGGCTCCTTAAGGGCCATCCTTCTGCCTGGCCTATTAACTGCACATCAAAATCTGTTTCTCATACATTGCAGGACAGTAGCAACAAAGTGAAAAAGGTAATCCACAGAATAGAAGAAAATATTTCCAAATCATGTATTCATAAGGGTCTAGTTCTTTATAGAACTCCTTCAATTCAACAACTGAAAACCAACCTTAACAGAAATGGCTAAATCCTTGAGGTGATATTTCTCCAAAGAAGGCATATCAATTATAATAAACATAAGAACTGGCAAAAAGTGAGTTTGGAGCACTGTCAAGGGTGAAACAATCTTTTATTTGTTTATTTAATTTTAATTTTAGTTTTATTTTGATAGAAGGTGTCACTAGTTCAAGGCTAGTTCAGGCTAGCCTTGAACTCTCTATGTAGCCCAGGCTCACCTCTGCCAGTCATAAAGAAACAAACACCAACCCCACGCTGTCACTTCACATCTAGGGGACAGGTAGACAGAACAAGAAATAGCTAACACAATAAGGATGTGGAGAATTAGGATCAACCTACACTGCTAGGGGCTGTAAGTGTGAGCTGCGCAACCATGCAAGAGTCCATGGTGCCAGAGTTGTACACCTGAACACAGTTAAAACATTGTATCTTTAGCCAGGCATGGTGGCACACACCTGTAATCTCAGCACTCAGTAGGCTGAGGCAAAAGGATTGCTGCAAGTTTGAAAACAATGTGGGCTACAAAGTGAGTTCAAGGCCAGCCTGAACTGCATAGTGAAACCCTGTCTAAAGAAAAAAAGACATTATATCTTTGACAGGGGCTACATAGTTCAAGCTGGCCTTGAACTCACTACATAGCCCAGACTGAGCTCAAATTCATAGTGATACTTCTGCCTCAAACTTTGGAGTGCTGGGATTACAGCTTTGTGCTGCCACACCCACTAACACATTAGATCTTATGCTGAATGCATTCACACAAAAAGTAAAGGGTGTTTTGTGTATACCCTCAGAGAGAAACAGTACTCAGGCCTAGCCCCAGCTCTCTTTTGCTTCTCTGGTTCCCGGATTTCTGTCGAACAGGAAACTCAATGCTGGTAGCTGTAGCTCCCACAGGCCTGTGAGGACACTGCTGCAGTGATATCAATGTTCCTCCCTGAGACCAGGATTATTTCCATGTCCAGCTCTCACAGGACAGCCTTGATCTTGCCAGGGTACTCTCCCAAGCTCAAATTCCTAGGAAAGGTACTGCTCTGCTACAAAGTCACCCCTAGATGGTGCTATAGCACAGTGCCTGGCAGAGCACTTGACACCCGAGAAAAGCATAGAAAGACTACATTTGTTATCACAGATCTAGGGCATAAAGACCCATGCCAATGTCTCAGCCTATGACCACCATCAGAAGCACTGTCCTTGGAGAAGCTCTGAGGCAGTCCAGGCACTAACTCAGCTGTCCACTGTGACCACTTTTTTTTTTTTCTTTTGGCACCAGAGATCAAACTCACAACCCTGCAGATAGGTGTCAGGCAGGCATTGTGCTGCTAAGCTATATCCCCCAGCCTGTGATCATTTTTTGAAAGACTCACCCAGAAGACACCTGCCTTTGGAAACCTGATACATTTATGCATTTACTTCTCTCATAGTGAGCACAAGACAAGAGTCCCAGCCCTGTGAGGGCCTGACCTCATCCAGAACAGAAATATTCTGCAGCCCCTGGGGACCATGCCCAGTCACTCAGAAGAGAGGCCACTCAGAAGGTAAAAGGGTCTTACCTGCAAGCTGTATACACACACAGCTATTCTGTGATCTTCGGGGAACAAGCCCATATTCTATGAGTAGTCTGTTAAGGGTCTTGCTACTGGTAACTTAAGGTTGCTGGACCCAGGATCCAATTCCAGAGATCTTTCTTGTTTTTTAAAGACAGGGTCTTGCTATATAATCCAGGCTGGCCCTGAACTCACAGCAATCCTCCTCCCTCTGCCTACTGGGTGTTGAGATTACAGGTGTGTGACACCACGCCCAGCTTTCAAAGGAAATCTTGAATCTCAAAGAGAAGGGACTGGAGCAGGTGGCACATATTCACCACTACTGTAATTCCAGTACTCAGGAGGCTGAGGCAAGAGGACTACTGACAGTTCTAGGCTAGCCTGGTATACATAGTGAATTCCAGGCCAGTGTAAACTACATAGCGAGACCTGTCTGCAAGAAAAGGAGAGAGAGACAGACAGACAGACAGACAGACAGACAGAGGCAGAGAAATATGACTGGGGGAGGACTACGGCCTCCCATGGACAGATGTTTCCATTCCCTGTCATTCTGGTGTGGGAGACAACTCCAGTGACTCCCTTTGAATCCAAAACAATTACTGTGACTTTGATTATTTGGAGACTCATTTCCTTATACTGATATGTAAAAAGCTGGCTAGGGTATTTCCTTCTCTCTTCAATTGGCTCTAAGCATTGCAAAAAAGGCTAGCCAAGGTGCTAATATGCAATCCCTATAGCCAACAGACAGTCCTGTTTCCTAGCAGTGTTCTCAGTACAATACAGATATGTACAGGATTGAGCACGCGAGAGATATTGGAGCAAATAGCTCCAGGAACATCTACTGGGTATGAGCCTCAAGATAAGAGGCTATGACTCCTCAGGGCACAAGAATTTGCATATCAGAAACAGAAGAGATAGCTCCCCAAAATAATCCCACTACCTTAATTGGATTATGTAAATTGATCCTTCAGCATATCTTTATCTCTGCAATTCACAGAGATGCCAATCTTGCACCTGGCCAGCCAGCTCAAATTATTCATGTAATTCCCACCATCCTATCACTCATCCCTGAGTCACCCTCCTTCTTCACAAGATAATAAACACTGGGAGAGGCCTAGGATTGAGGCCTTTGTTCATATGTCCTCACAAGGATTAGATTTAGGACCTCTTGGCTGCCCTTAACTTGGAATAATGTCTTGGTGTTTTTACTCTCGCAGTGGGTTGCATTGGTGATGGTAGATCGTAATTAACTTGCTGGGATTCCAATGACGTCCCAATGGGATTACAAATATAACTTTTTGGATTGTGAGAAAAACTAGAAAGAGGACTACAATATTTGGATGACCGAACTCATTATTTGGGTTTACAATAATCTGGCACCAACATTGGCACAGATCCACAGAGGTGAGAAAGCAAAAGGTTCCTAAAGTGGATAGTGGGGTTCAGTTGAAGGCAGGTACAGGGAGCCACCAAAAATAAATCAATGCCCAAAGCCTTAGAAGAGAGCAGAGTTTTTAGGCTCAGAAAGTTGGGTCACAAATAACTAAAGAATATTAAACATATTCTTTATGTACTCACCCATCTCCCTAATGTGCATAATAAATTATCCTGTACAGCCAGGTGCGGTGTACATACCTGTAATCCCAGCACTTTGAGAGACTGAGAAAAGTTTGAAACATCCTGAGTACCTTAGTGATTTAGTGAGCCACTGTCTCAAAATAAAAAAATATTAAAAAGGGCCGAAGATGTAGTTCAGTGTAAAGCCCTGCACTCACTATCCCCTCACATCTACCTTATTGTATGCTTTATAAATTAATGGGAAAAATAGACACCAAAGACTTGCTCTTAGAATAACAGTGTATGTCTCTGCCTAGGACAGTGTGGTCAGCCAAGTGTCACAAACAAGCCCTGACATTCTCAATTGTCTCTCTCATCTCATTAGTCTCTAAACACTGTGCTGTCTGCATGCCTCCTTTTTCCTTTTTTTCTGTCTTTCTTTGATTTTTTTGAGAAAGATTCTTTACTATGTAGCCCAAGTTGGCTTTGAACTCACTACGTAGCTCAGGCTGTCTTGAACTTACTCACCACAGCTTCCCAAGTGCTAGAATTACAGGCATGTACCACCATGCCTGGTCACTATGCTGCTTTTAAAAGATGATGGACAAATAAATAAATAATAAACAATGATGGATTAGGGGTGTATCGCACTGGTAGAGCACACGCACAGCATATGTTCAGCTCTAGATTCAATTCCTAGCACCAAAAGTAAAAAATAAATAACAATTGGGAGTTTTATTTAAAATTTGCATAGTGTGGCATGACCATTCAGAACAGAACACAACTATCAGAAAATGGTCCAGTTCTACAGATGTCCAAGTACTGGCCAGGCAAGCCACACAGGAATGCATCCAGTTCTTAGGCAGGAAACACAGGCACTGAATTAGTGAATTCGGGGCTTGAAGAGGCTACAGGGGCCCAGCAGTAGGTGACTACAGGTAGAGACAGAAGGCTTTGCTGTCAGCCCTTCCCAGCCCTTTCCTTCTTCTCAAAACCTGAGAGGGCACAGGCTAGTTCTCCACACTCTGAAAAGCATCTTTTTCTTGATCTTCAAAAATCCAAACTCAGTTTCTCCTAGTCCTGTCCCGGGTTTGGCCAAACAGTGACCAGAAAGCACTAAAGGAATTAGATAGGGCCCCCTGAGTCTTTTCCTTAGCAGGACTCATGCTCTAAACATCTCAGCACGAGATGCAGTGACAAGGACCTCAGGGACTCCAAAGCTTATCACACAGCCATAAGAAGGCTCTGTACCCAACAGCCACAGGAAGCACCGTCCAGGGAAAAGACAGATGCTCAGAAAGCTAACAACATCTACATTAAAGGGCTGTGCCAGGACCACCCAAGAGGGAGCTCTTGACCTAAACAGTTTCTAAAAGGAGCAATTATCCAAAGCTTAAGGGTGAGCAACATGGAGAGAGGGCTGGGCAAAGGGTAGAGGAAGCTGGAGAAGCACAGCAGCTGGAGGCAGACCAGTAACCTGGAACAAGGCCTGGAGCCAGGGCACAGGCTGGCAGAGTTGTAAGAGCCTGGGGAAAAGATACAAGCAGTTTGAAGTCTGAACAACACCCAATGGGGGATCCACTAGTGATGATAAGGAGCCAACCCACTTTGTGCTTTCAGTGTGCCATTCATCTGTTCCTTCTGCTTAAAAATCTTTTTTTAATAAGCTGATATACTATTCAGTTTAAAAAACAAAAGCCCCCAGCTGACAGGTGCCAAGCCTCAGAGCCTGTTCAGCACCTCCTTCTTCCACAAGCCTTGTCCACTAGCTTGGCTCTGTTCCCCATGACCTTCTTGTTTAAGTGACCCTGGCAAAGCGATGCCTCTTGACAGATCAGAAATAACACCAACACTCCTACAAGACACACACCAGCATCAGAACCATGAGATTTCAGACAGGGAAACGGATGCAGGGAAGTCAAAACATCTGCCCTATTCACGAGAGGAAAGCCATCAGCCAGGGTGTCTGGCTCCGTCTATGTAGCTACAATGTCCTTGCCCATATTACATGAGATCAAGTCCTGAAAAGCCACACCCAAGCCCTGCCTGGTACCCAGTGACTCCTAGGAGAGTTACTTGATCCTCCTATGAGGCATTTTTTTCTAACAGCTCTTAGCGTATTTTCTCTGCTCAGTGCTCTGTGTGGCCTTTCCTAGCTGAACATCATGTGTTTGCATTCTTCAGCTCATCTTTCCACATGCCCAGCTCCTATCCTTTGTCCTGGCTTGTGATGGCCAGAGTGGCCATCTGATTTATTGGCCTTTCTCTCTCTTTAGGACAGAGTCTCAGTATGCAGTTCAGGCTGGCCTTAAACTCAATCATGGCGATCCTCCCATCTCAGGCTCTGGACTGCTGCAGTTACAGGTGTGCACCATCATCTCTGGTTAGCTTTTCTATATTTTAAAATGTAGAACTTGGTGACAGAACTATTGATTTGTTACTTATATCTGGATATCCTTTCTGACAGCATCTCAATTACTGTGCTTATTCATCACCTCATGGTGAAATGTGTCCCAAGGTCCTTTTCTGTTTTTCCTCACATTTTAGTGACCTTGATTGTCCCTTCACCTTCAGAAAAATGCTAAGATACTATAGGGAACTTTGTATGACTCTGGCTTGTGACCAGGGGCTCAACATTAAGCTATGAACACTGAATGTTTGTCTGGAGGTCATTTCCCTTGGACTGAGATTGTGCAGCAGACTTGACTCCTGCCTTGGGCTTCTGTCTGTCAGTACAGGGATGGGGAAACCAGAATCTCTCAATTCAGAACTGACATGGGCTCAGGGTACAGCTAGCACCTTGTTTGCCCCCACTATCCAACATACCCAGTGGTATCTGGTGTTCATGGCTTGATTCTCCCAGAGAACAAGTCCTTCCTATGGACTGTAACATGTCGTATTCTGGGCACCCTGCCCTGACATCAGCCCATGCTGCTTGCTCATTCATGCCAATTTCAGGCGTGCCATGTGGCCTCTCAGTTGGTACTGGAAGCAGACCTTAGTTCTCAAACCATCAACTCCTTCACTTTATAAATTGACGTTTTTTTAAAATGCCTTTCATTGTTACTCCAGGGGGTTTCTAAAGGTAGGGGTAATTCAATTTTGATTTTTTAAAATTTCTACTATATACCAGGCATTATTTTAGAAGCTGAATAGGCTTAAACTGACTGTTAAGCCAGATTGTGAGCTATAGCAATGACTCAACATACACCCAATGGGTTTTTCAGATTCTGTGAAGACATTTTTTGGCTGTCATAAGATCAGGAGGCACAGGCAAGGGACATAAAGTTAGCTACCATGTACCATGAGGAACTATCTTGAGTCCCACAAATGCACAAATACTCAGACAGTGTTTCACATAGCTGAGATGCATGCACAGAATGGCATGAACAGATCTGATGCTGCACCCACATTAGACCTATCATGACACTGTGCTTCCCAGGAATGCCAATATCACACAGTTATAGAAGATAGTATCTCATTTGCATAGGAGTCTATGAAGAGTTGTTCACTGCTCTGAGGAGAAAAAAATTCCTACAACCATGTAACAGTGGCAACACTAGATGCCCCTTACCTGCCACCTTCTCAGCATTTAGCTGAACAAATCCTATCATTACATAACAGAAACAACTGCATCATAAATTACATCCCTTTGGGCTGGGGATTTAGCTCAGTGGCTTAAGCACCTGCTTGGCAAACGCAAGGTCATGAGTTCAATCCCCAGTACCACCCTGCCAAAAAAAAGTTACATCCCTTTCTCTTTTGTGTTACACATATGTATGTAAACAAATTTTAGTCATATACATTGGTAGAATATATTGTCTGGGTCTTCTTTTCAACAAAGAAAGGGGAATGCTGTCTCGAATGGGTCTGGATCTGAAGAGGATGAGGGACCAACCCTGGAGGTGATCTGACACTGGCTGAATTGCTAGTGTTTGAGTCCTGCCTGAAGACAGCAGACAGGTCTGGGAAGAAGTAAGCACAAGGGAACTCTGGGGGTTCAGGATGTAGAGGCTATTCCAGGAAGGGACTGAAGTATGCCAGATGAATCAGAACCATCAAAACTGACAGTGGACTCAGATGCTCTTCAAAAGGATATTTTATAACACTGCCAAGACCTATTTCCTTGGGAGGTGTGAACATGGCCACTAGGAAAGCTATGAGGAAAACTGGATGCTGATGGCCATTTGAGTAGAATTCCTTGGCTCATATGGCCCATGTGTCAGGCACAATCTTTGATTAAGCAGCCTGCAGAGCATAGTGAGTTAATGGCACAGTTTTTGTTTTGTTTTGTTTTGTTTTGTTTTGTTTTGTTTTACTATGTAGTTTAGGCTGGCCTTAAACTTGCAGTTTAAGTTTTACTTCTGCCTTATCATCCTGATTGGAGGATGTGCCACCACACTTGGCTAGTGGCATGGTGTTTCTGCCACAGCAAGGTACAAATCACACCTTCCACGTCCATTTCTCTCTTCTTCAGAGGGCACCTGTAATACAAGCATACCACTAGAGAATTACATAGTAACATACCCCTAGAGAATTACACAGTACTCAACAAGGAATAGCACACTGGGGGCTGGGGATTTAGCTCAGCGGCATAAGTGCCTGCCTTGCAAGCAAGCGCACAGTTGAGAGTTCGATCCCCGGTACTGATTAAAAAAAAAAAAAAAAGGAATAGCACACATAAAAAAGAGACCTAAAAATGCTCAGATGTCTGCTAAATTGTGACATCATCATGCAGGGTCTCTGTCTCTGTCATTCTCTCTCACCAGGAAACACTGAGTTTCATCTTCAGCTTTATGTATTTTGAGATGGGTGATGTGAGGACAATCTGGCTGCAACATCTGTCACCCCACCGATCACCAAGGTTAATTTTGAGACAGGCTCTTTCTAACAGTTGCTCAGGCTGGCTTCGAATTTGCAATCTTGCCTCAGCTTCCTGATTATAGGTGTGTAATTTCATACCTGGCAGGATGCAAGATGTTTCTATTCCACTATAAAACCTGTTAAAAGTGAAGACTCAGAACATATAATCTGGCTGGCCCACTCCACTTGACATGGTGGCTGGATACTTCCCATGTACTTTGACCAGAAACAATGTAAATGTAGTTGGACTTGGCAAGCCAAGCATGAGTCCACTAAATAGGCAACATATAGGTGAAGGCCTTGTTCTGCCTGAGGTTCAAGCTTTTAAAGAAATATTTGGCAATACCAAATATGTAATTATTCATCTTCTTTCTAACATAATTACTAGCTACTGGAGGACCTTTAAACTTTTGTGATAATAAATCAAAGGTTACTAATAAAAGACTAAGACTGAAACAGAAAACACTGATGCCTGTCTCTTGCAGTACTTCAATCAAGCATCCCAACTAGAATCCCGTCAGTGACCAGGGTAAAGGCACCATTCCCACTCCCAACAAGCTCTTTCTCCATGAGGCTCACTTTCCTACCTAGAGAAACCCTCTATGGGCAGGTGTGGACACAGCAAGCACCTCATCTCCCAGTGAGCACCTGAGGACTGTCTGATAAGACAGAGGGCTAACTTCAATGGTTGTTGGCTCCTGTGTGCAGTCCTCACTTTCCAGGATGCACAGCCCCCATCTATCTGGCTGCCTAAACACAGTGTGTGCCTTCATGACTTCAACACAAAGTCCAAAGCAGACAGCAGTACCATGTGAGGCAGCTGCTGTTTTGTTTTGTTTTGTTTGATGTGTTACTCCTTAGGGGGTAAAGAAGCTCTGGTTAAGTGTCCAGAGAAATGGAATAGATAAGCAGGACCCTGTCAACAGCAGACACAGTGAGCTATGGAATCCTAGCAGAAACAAAGTAGTAGAAATTATGGACAGCCCTGTCCATGAATCAGGTAAAGGGAATGATCTAGAGCCTGGTACCAGGGCCCAAGAAAAAATCCCCAAGCTGTAATGACATGTAATGACTCAAGGAGTTCTTGAAGGTCTGTGTGACAGGGCCTTGTGCTGCCACATTCTACTGCCTAAGACAGCATACTGCCAAGAACACTGTGAACAGCTTGCTTCTAGCACCACGTAGCAACAAATATTCACAAATCTTGCCTCCATTTTTGTTTAAATATGACTCTACAAACCTGTTTTTTTGTTTTGAGACAGGGTCTTACTATATAGCGAGGCTGCCCTTAAACTCATTATGTATGCCAGGCAGGCCTCAAACTTGCAGCAATCCTCCTTCTTCAACCTCCCAAGTGCTGGAATTACAGGTGTGCACCACCACACCTGACTCTATCCTAATGTTTATACTTTACATCTGCTGCATTTACTATCAATAGTAGTACTATTTTACATTTATTCCATAATTTTTTTTCTTTTCAAGACAGGTTTTGCTATGTAATTTAGGCTGGCCTTGAACTCACTTTGCAACCCAGGCTGGCCTCAAATTCAGTGATCCTCTTCCCTCTGCTTCTCTAGTGCTAGGATTACAGGCATGTACCACCATGCCTGGTTTATACGCTATATTTAATAAATCACTTAAGAAACTTATGTAAATACCTCTCTCCACCAAAAGGAACTGGGCTTTTTGGAGAAACAGCTGGTTGCAGGGCAGGTAAGATCGATAACTGTTTGAAGCACCAGACTGTACCAGAGGGTTATGTGAACACCAACCAAATAAAGGCATTAAAACCATCCTAAATCCAAGCAAGGTATAGTGGTGCACACCTATAATGCCAGCACTGGGGAGGCTGAGGCAGGAAGATTGGCCCAGTTTAAGGCCATCCTTGGCTACAAGGCAAATTCAAGACCAGCCTGGACTATATAGCAAGATCCTGCCTCAAAAAAACTAAAACCAAAACAAAACAAATCCTTCCCTAGTCCCCAATGATACTAAATGAATATCTAAGGATGCTTTTGATTTGTAGCAGCAGAGGAAGGAGACACAACAGCAACAGAAAGCCTCTTCACAGATGAGGTGAAGAAGCACTGCTCATCCAACATCCAACACCTCCTCCTAGGTAGGAATCTGGTGGGCTTGAGAGATATCATAAAGTTCCAGGACTGAGGTGAGCTTTGTCTGTAGGGCCCTGTCTGCTACTCTTTCTTACACCCAGCAGCAGCCCTTTCTGTGGTTTAGAACCTCTCTAGCTTAGCACCTTTGCCACACCTTGGTTATAATACCCCTCAAGGCACTATTGCTCACCTCTCTTCACTCATCACCATCCTGAGGGCTAGCTCCTTCAGAGTTATTTCCTTATCTATGTGAAATGCTTTGTTTCCACTGTTTAAATGTCTGCCACCTTGATGAGCAGAGATGCCTTGCCACAACTCATCTGGTCATTCTCCACTGTGTTCCTGCTCTAGCTCTCACATCCTAACCACTTCTACTTCTCCATTCCCCTCATTCCCTCTTCTACTTTCTGAAGGATCAATGTCTGTAGATCAGTGCTGTATTCAATACTCTTATCTCAGCAAAAGAGCTATGCACTATGAACATTAAAGTCATACATCATTACCAAGCTGACAACTAGAAAATTTTCTTTACTCCCTCTTATGCTCAAAGTTACTCTTTACCCTCACAGCCAAAAGGATTGTTGAGGCCCACTTTTCCACCTACCTTCTGCCTAAGCATGATCCCACAGACCCTAGGTTTTCAGGGATCAGCAATTTTTCACCTTTCCAGTTATCTTCAAACAGAACAAGAGAATAAAGAATATGCCAAGGACAAGATTCCTCTCTGTGTCCTTCCTGCCCACTTCTCAGCTCCTGATATGATTTCCTTCCTGAAATGCTGTTAAATTTAGTTCATCATCCAAGCTAAAAACAATCACACCAGTGGAAAAGATGACATTATACTCTATATACACAGCACAATAATCTCAACCATGATTACACTCCCTGAAAGCTAGCCAAGTGATCCTGTTCTGTGCTTGCCACATAAGCATTTACTGTTATCTGGAAGAACTTATGGCAAAGCTAAAGATAGAGGAAAACACAATTCAATATTTGATTTGTAGCAGCTATAATCCCAGTACTTGGGAGGCTGAGGCAGGGTTGCCCAGAGTTTGAAGCTAGCCTGAGCTACAGAGTTAAGGCCAGCCTGAACTGCTTAGAGAAACTCTGTCTCAAAAAAATGAAAACTCAATCAGTCAAATCTACCTGTTTTCTGAAAATGTAGGAAAGGCCATGCTAATCTGATTCATAAAGCACAATTAGCATAATCTGAACTAGGTATAGAAATCTGTCCTCACAGCCTGTCATATCAGGTGGGTGCAATTTTATTATTACACCACAGGACAGGAGATAACAAGGAAGTAAAGGAGGAACATACAGAAGACCTACAAGTAGCCTTTGCAAACTTTGTGCCCTTTTTTATGACTCTAGGACCATGCTCTACTAGGGAACAGCTGTGAAAGAGACAGAACTGGAACAATATAGAGAAGGGAGGACAGAACTTGTCCATGAGGGGGAAATGTAGCAAAGATAAAGGGGCAATTCAGTAGTAAAGAGGAAGTTTCAGCTTACATTAAGAACTCTCACTGGACCCCCAACAAATACTGTATGGGCCAGCTCTGCTGGCCTCAGACAATCCTCTTAAGCAGGTTGATCTTCCCAAAACCTGCCTGATAAGTGGTGCTTTTACCTGGGGGGGCTTAAAGGGACCTGGGTACCTCAGAAATCTTGATGTTTACATTCTTCTAGTCAGGCTCACTCCATCTTATCCCAGAACTCACTTCAGATCCCCACTCCTCTAGAAAACCATCTCTGACCTCCAGGCTAGGTCCATATCCCTCTTGTAGACATACCACACCTCTCCTAGCCTGCCGCCTCACATCCTAAAGGGCTCCAAAATTCAAGAAGAAGAAAGAAGAAGAAAAAAGACTGTCTCCAGGTAGATACAGTGTTTCATGCAAGTAATACCAGTACTGTGAGAGGCTGGGCATGAAGGATCATAAATTGAAGGCACCCTGAGCAACTTGGTAATTTAGTGAAGTCCTGTCTTTTTTTTTTTTTTGTCTTTTTTGTCTTTTTGAGTCAGGGTCTCTCTATGCAGTTCAGACAGGCCTTGAGCTTACTTTGTAGCCCAGGCTGGTGACGAACTCACAATGATCCTCCTGCCTCAGCCTCTCAAGTGCTGGGATTACAAGGCATGAGCCACCACACCCAGCCTGAGGTCCTGTTTTAAAACCAAAAATAAAAGCCGGGGATTTAGCTCAGTGGCTAAATAAGCACCTGCCTGGCAAGTGCGAGGTCATGAGTTCAATCCCTGGTACTGCAAAATAAATAAATAAATAAATAAATAAATAAATAAATAAATAAATAAATAAAATTTAAAAAAATAAAAGGGATCGACTTTGGTGGCACACACCTATAACCCTGGAACTTAGGAGAATGAAGCAAGAGAATAACCACAAGTTTCAGGCTAGCCTGGGTTGCAGTGAATTCAAAGCCAGCCTGAACTACAAAGACAGACTGCCTCAAAAAAAAAACCCAAAAATAAATAAATAAATAAGGCTGGGGATATAATTCAGTGTAAACACTTTGTGTTCACTCTTCACTGTCATGAACTCACAAAAAATAAAAACAAGGAAAAAGAAAAGAAAGAAAGGACTGTCTCTATTTTGCTCTACCTTGCACCCTCAGCTCCTGGCCCAATGCCCTGTGCACTGTAAAATGCCCCAAACATGACTGAACAAATGAATGAAATGAAGAGCCTGAAGAGGAGGAAGAGATGGCAAGGACAGAGAAAAAGAGTAAGGGAGGACTCAGTTATAACAAATCAATGGGTATCATAACAAGCTGGATGTGAACAAATCAGAGGCCAGCTTGGAGTCCAGAGGCACAGAGGCCTCAAGAAAGACACAGAGCTACTCTTGACCTGTTGGGCTCTAGGAAGGAGGCTAGCATCCCTCACTGGAGCAGAGTTACTGAGTCCACACTTAAAGAACTTGGCCTGCCTTAAGACAAGTTATAATGGCAATCAAAAGGGGCCAACTCCTGACCTGGAACTGGAGCTAGAGCTAGTGTTAACACATTTGTCTAATATACACAAAGCCTTGGGTTTGGTCCCCAGCACACACATACACAGAGACAAAACACAGGTTCCCAACTCCTAACACAGGTTCCCAAATGCTGGCTGGGGTCAGGCAGAAGGTCCTCTAGGACTCAGGTCTCCAACAGAGTATGCAGGTATAGTAGGTGCAGCAACTGGCCCTAGATCTGGGAAGTGAGGTGGGGAGACAAGGGTAAAGAGAAAAGAATCACACCCTTCCTGCTGTTTCACACTTCAAGATCTGTGTGGGTCCCTCCAACAAAGAAGTAGGAGCCCAGTGACAGCAGCTATCTCTGCATTTCTGAGCCTGTTTCTCAACTGTAAAATGGAGATAACAGTGCCTTCCCGAAAGGGTGGTATAAATATTAAATAAGGAACCAAGACTAACATTCAACAATATGCCTGGCGCACATTACACACTGCACTGGAGGAATTGGCTACACCTGTATCACTCCTGTACCTCCTGTGAGGTCAACATCTTGCCCAAAAACCTACCATCAGAGAAATGGCATACTGTTTTAAATCACCCTATGAAATCCTGTCCAGTCACATACAGAGAAAATAAAGGACTCTGAGAGGCTACCATGGTGATTATATGATCAGCCCCAAGTAAGTCAATATAGGAAAGCTGTACACAGGCTGTTCATTCATGTTAAATGCACATTAAGTTAGCACCTCCTGTGTGCAAAGTTTCATGTTAACGATAAGCTCTGACTCAGGAAATACAACACAGAGAAGTGCTTCGATTCTGTTCTTCAATCTGCCATGTAGGAGAAATTTAACTTCAAGTCAGATGAAAAGAAACACATGGAACTGACAAGCAAAGCAAGCTCTGTACTGGCCTCTGGGTTACTGATGTGGCCCTGACTACTGAAAGGAGCTTACAGCACCCTGAGGACACAGGCACTTACTATCTTCATTCTTATGGAATAGCATCGTCTGGTTCCACAAACATCCATAACCATCAAGCCCCAGCATTAATGGCAAACCTGTGTCAGCCTTGCTTTATCCACAATCAACTCTTTCCTTCCCAACTCCCTAGGCTTAAAAGACAGGGCATTTCTCAGCAGCTTTTATCAACATTGCTCTGAAAAGAGCAAGAGGAGAAATGAAGTTGTACCTATGGATTCATCTCATTAACTCACACAAATCTTACAGGAGGGGGACAAGTAAAACCTGATGCATGTTCCTAGAGGGCCCTGATACTCATGGAAGTTTTTGTAGGACTGGGGCAAAAGAATGTAACTGCATTAATTGAGGGTGTTCACAACTCATACTATAAGTTAGGCCTGTTGGTGCATGCCTGCAATCCTAGCACTCAGAAGACTGAAGCAGGAGGATTGCAAGTTCCAGGTCAGCCCAGGATATGAAGTGAAACCCTATCTCAGAAAAAAATATACAGGGCTGGGGATTTAGCTCAACGGCATAAGCGCCTGCTTTGCAAGTGTGAGGTCGTGAGTTCAATCCCCAGTACCAAAAAAAAAAAGAAAAAATTATACATATAAAATAGGAGAGGCTTGTGTACCACACCTGGCTGGGTTCAAGGGTTAGCACCCAGGATACTGCCTTGGGGCTAACACAGACCCACCACCCCAAGGCCACACCTCAGAGCCAGAGCCAGATCCACCACCAGTGTGCTTGTAAATAGAAGCTGCTCACAGAAAGCGCACACCTCCTTCCCGGAAGCTCTTATCCCCAAGAATCTGCAATGCTTTTGCTCTGGAGCATAACTCTAAAACCACTATGTACCTAAAAGAAACGAAAGCCCCTGACAGGAAGGTTTCCATCTCCATTGAGATCCAAAACCATGGTTCCTGCGAGGTATTGGACACATGGTCACAACACATCATCACTGCTTCAGGTATCAATGCTAATAGAAGACCATTTCAATGACTCATGTGTTTGTGAAGCTGGAGAAAGTTCACTCATCTACCTGTCTGAGAACAAGCCAAACAAGACTTCAAGGCAGGTAAGTGATCTGGCTGTGATCAAGAAGTGGTCCTCATCAGGCATGGTGTCACATACCTGTAATCCCAGCACTCCAGGGCTGAGTCAGGAGGACTGCCATGAGTTCAAGGTCAGCCTGGGCTACATAATGAGTTCAAGGACAGCCTAAATTACACAGCAGACCACTGTCTAAAACAAGCAAACAAACAAACAAAGAGGTGGTCTGGGCTTTGCTGGAACAGTACACCTCTCATGGAATAGGAACCCTCCTGACACCAAATTCAGAACATGAATGTGTAGGCCAAAAACGAGAAAATGGAAATATTCATACTGAGGATCAAACTCAGGCACACTATACAACCAAGCTACATCCTCAAGCTCTCACTTTGAGACAAGATCATATACTAGGTCACGCAGGGTGATCCCTAACTTGAGATCAACCTGCTTCAGCCTTCCAAACTGTTGGGATTACAGACATGCATCACTGTCTGGCTCTGAGGGCTTTTAATAATGAAGGACAAAATGAAATATTCACATATTCTTTGTCAGAGGACCAGAAATCCAAAGCTCCTATTAATTTCTTCAAAGAACAAACTCACAGGATACTGAATCCCAAGAACCTACTGATCCAGACTTCCAAAACCCAATGGTCTTTCTGAGGAAGTCCAAGTGTTCTTAGACCCACCAATTTCACTCTTTTTAGAGGGCTTCCAGGGTGATGTGATGTTCCAGTCACAATGCCCCAACCCTCATGCTGTGTACATCTTAACTTCAAGAATCCCTGAAAATGGGTAGTATAGTGCTACTGCCCAGATATTCAGCCCTCTCTGAGTGACACTGCAGGACACCTACAGGAACCTTCATATGTATTTTGGCTCTACCAGTCCACAGCCTAAGAACAAGCTTCCTACATCATCTCTGGCAGATGGCCCTCTGTGGTACCATCCCTTATGAGCTTCCCATCTCCACTACCTGAAATAGATCTTCATGTTTTATGCAATATTGGTCCCACTTCAGTCAACCTGTAATAGGAAGTGTGGCAATGCGCACGAGCTAGACAAAAGGAACAACAGAGGGAAGGTCCTGTCTCTCCAGTTACTAGCTATGCTCACAAATGAAGCTAGTGGGGCTAATCAAGAGGCCAAGCTGACCCTCAGAAGCACCAGGTAAACTGGGTGTGGTGGTGCACACTTGTAATCCCAGCACTTGGGAGGTTGAGGCAAGAGTACTGCTGTTAGTTCAAAGCCAGCCTGAGTTACTACACAGTGAGATTCTGTCTCAAAAACAAAAACAAACTAAAAGAAAAAAAGCACCAGATAAGTCTCAGGAAAACACAACCTCCGAGTGTTTCCTAGCCCTTCAGTCTAGCACTAGGAAGTCACACTACCACAGGAAAAACCATTGGATGGTCCCTCTGAACAGGAGTATCATCCTGGAAATGTTAGGTCAAGTCTCAGACCAAGTGGTCTGAGTGTGAAAGGGATCCCCACATCTGTAGACCTCATATTTTCCCTTCTCCACCTAAAAGCAAACACATAGCTCTTTCCTCTTTGGCCTTTAAACATCTGCTCTAAGCTGAGACTAAAAGTAGGTAGCAGAGCAGATCCAGCACTCCCGCTCAGGAGAAAGAGCCCTGAGTTAGTTCAAGAGACCAATACCTTCACAAGTCCTAAAACCAAGGGGTGCAAGATGCAACACCCACAGGCAAACGACTTAGCAAACAACAAATGCTCAGAGCAGCCAGACAGGACTGACAAGAACTCAAGAAAAAAGGCAGGGAGGAGGCAGAGGCCGGGGACAGAAGTGAAATTAGTCAGGTGAGACAGCACTTCAGAGCACCCAAGGGCTTAAGAGAGGCTGGATGCTGACGCCGCGTTTCTCTGGTATCAGGGGAGCCCCCTGGGTCTTCTAATGATACATCCCTGCGGCCTGGAACCCAATTCCACCAACTATTAATTCCATTTTTATCTTAAATACTGAAATTAAAAGACAAGCTCAGGCAAGCGCTGGTGATGCAATCTACCTGGTGTATTTGAGCCGTGTACCCGGAAGTTAAAGGGAATATTTAATAACACCGCTGTCAGGGTGTTTTATCCTGGCACAAGCCATAGTAGGTTCCCTATGCAAGACTCGCAGGGGAGCAGTAAGAAAGGACCTCCGCCATCCGTGCGGTGCCAGCCGCGATCCAACCTAGTTCTGCCAGAACCCCACCGCCCGGATCTTGGTTAGGTGGACGCAGCCACTCAGGCTGTTCCCCGCGCTCGGGTAGGGATGCAGCGCCAGGGCAAAGGCTCTGAGGCCCCGCCGCCCCCACCCCCACCCCAGCCTACCGTTGCTGTAGGCGTACGGGGACTCGGCCGCGCCGTCCTGCAGGCTTTCCAATATCTCGCCCTTGCCCACGTCGCTGTCGCCCACTAGCAGGAACTTGAGTAGATAGTCGTAGCTCTTCACTGGACTGCCTTGGGTGCCCATCCTCCAGCCGCCGCGCCGCGGCTCGAGGGCGCCGCCACTGCCGCCGCCGCACCTGCGGGCGGAGGCGAGTAAGCGGCGCCCAGCAGGACGCGAAGGCGCGCGACCGCCCGCCGCCCACAGCGCTCTCACCTGGCCTCCTCCCTCTTCACCTCAGTCTCGCTACCGCCGTCCGCTGCTTCCCGCAAGGCACCGCACAACCCCACCACCCCGCCCCCGGCCGCGCCTCCACCATTGGCCGCCCACTGCCGGCCCTCCCCGAACCATTGGCCTGGCCAACCTTCCGTCACAGGTGCCCCACCCACATGCTTTCCCACACAGCGCCGCGCATGCGGCAGTCGCCACGCCCTATCACCGCCCCATTCTGCCCTCTCGCGGTCGCCATTGGCCGAGAGCCGCTAATATTCCTGCAGCTGTTGGTCCGTTCTCCCATCCGTCACGATCTCCCCGCCTTCCCCGTTTCCCACACAGCGTTGCGGAAGCTTCCGTGCCATGCCTACTCAACGCCGCCATAGGCCAGAGGGCTCCCGCTTTTCCAAAATTATTGGTTCTCCTACACGTCCGTCAGTTCTACTATTGCCCGCTCTCTTCCCGTAGAGCGCCACCTAGCCACTCACAACCCCGCCCACTGGCCTATAATTTCTCCGGTCCTCGCCCGCCCCCTTACAGGCACCCTTGGCCACTGCTACCGAGCCATTGGGCAGTCCTCACATTGTCACGATCCACTACCTCCGTCCCTTTCCTAGCGTTCGCCAATCAGGAGCTGGAATGCCACGTTTTTGCGCACGCTCCCCTTCCTCCATCCAGGGGCTGCAGGACGGTGGCAACGCATGGTGAGGTTCTCTGAGCAGACGGTGTTGACAGCTCTCGCAGAGACCCAGAAAGGGGAGCATAAGTACCCAATACATCGATTTGGGCCGTTCGTTCACGGGGCAGAGGCGGGACTTCTGCCAGGTGATGCTAGGCGGGACTTCCGTCTGGCTTGCGCGGGCCCGCTGGTGACCCCTGAACTCTACCTTCGAGAGGACCTCTGCTGAGGGGACAGCTTTGAGGGTAGTGAGTCTCGGTGAAGCAGTGTTGACCGCAGGCGAATCAGCGAGTTGGGGTGAGGGCCTGGGAAGCCGGCATCTCGCTACAGATGCACCGCTAGCCAGGTCTTCCGACAAGAGTTATTCATAACCTTCTTGAGAACATAAGCACTCGAACTAGTAACTCAAAAGTTAAGCACAGAATGCCACTTCAAGCGGGAATTCATACTCGTCTAGGTACGTGTAGGTCAACATCCGTAAGAAACCACCACAGCATCCAACCAGATAGATAAACAAATGAGATATGTCCACTTAATGGAATATATTACCAAAAAAAAAAAGTGTGTAAGTATGGATACATGAATGAACCTTGGAAATATGCATATGATTCCGTTTATATACTTTCCAGAACGGCAGATTCATAGAAAGTATGTCAGTGGCTGCCAGGATTGTGAGAGGTAGTAAGGAAATGATTACTCAGCTGACAAGGAATCTTTTTCGGGGGAGAGAGTCATGGTCACAGTTATGCCACTTGGTAGTTACCGAAAATAATTTAATTGTGCACTCAAAATAGGTGGAGATATATATAGATATAGATGTAGATATATAGATATAGATAGACAGTTAGATATAAAATGCCTCAATAAAGCTGTTGAAACTAATACAAAACAGTCAAGTGTGGCAGCTGGCAGCTGTACCAGTTACACAGGAGACTGAGGTAAAAGGATGGAAAGTTCCAGGACAGCCAAGCAACTTAACAAGATCTTGTCTCAAAATAAAAAAAGGATTGGGGATATAGTTTAGTGGCAGAACATTGTTTAGTATATGCGAAATCCTAGGTTTGACCACCTGTATCATAAAAAAAAATATTCAAAGTTAAGCCAAGTGTAGTCCTTTGGGGACCAGGTGCTGCTGCTGCATGTGACTACAGGAAAGTTGTGAATCCTGGCAAAACAGATCTGTGCAGATCTGTTTGCAGTCTCACTGCTTGAGTGGCCACTTTGTGTACTTTAATTTTGTAACTTGAACAACTATTTCTAAAAGAACAAAATAATTTATCAACTAGTGATTTTTTTTTAATTCTGTAATATTTCTATCCTTTTTCTTTTTCTCTTTAAATAATAAAAAAAAAACAGATCTGTACAGAAGCAGTTATGTCATTCGGTGACCATGTATTTGCAGCTTCTAAGGATGCACCTCCTGCCATACCTCTCAGTCTGCAGACCAGGAACAGTGACTGGCAAGAACACCTCTGCCCTCATACTGAACTCAGACTTACTCCAGCAGCAGTCTTCACACAGAGAAGACTCCTGAGTGAGCAGCCCAAAAATAAGTGACATTTTCCATCCCGAAGTTTGAAAACATGGCCTTTGCTGAGCATCCAGCCACACACAAGCTGCAGTGTGGTTTGGATGCAGTGCTTGGGGAGTTCCTCACAAGTGCTCCTCTAGTGAATGGCCCCTCCTGAGGAGTGAGCAGCTGAGCCCTCCTCACCTGGCTTCAGGGAGAGGCTTTCCTGGTAACCTTTTATTCAGGCCTCCTGGATGTAAGTGGTCAGACCATGTTGAGACCTCCACGCAGGTCTGTGCTCATTCCCAGTCCCCAAAGGAGCCCAGTTCTTGCCTTGCCTCTGCTCAGGCCATGTGCTCTCCCCAGAAGTGGCCGTTTTTCAGATACTGGGTCACAGCAGATGTGGCCACATTTATAGAGGGAAGAGGGCACAATCACAACACACACCATGTATATAGGAAGAAAGGAAAGGAGAATATAGAGCCATAGTAAACTATGAATAGAGATGTCTGGGAAGCTATCCTGGAGGGCTGTGCGCACTGCTGTGTTTGAATGACTATGAGTAGAGCCAGGCCTGGGAGCCAAGAGATCCTCTAGGCTGCTGGGCACGGTTGGTCAGCGCCAGGGCTGGGCTGAGGAGGCGTGGTACAATGAGGCACCGTTTTGGAGAACCAGTCAGCAGCTCCTGAGATCCGGCCATGGTGGAACTTAGGCAGCTGCACAAGAAAGCAAATCGCCTGCCCTCTTGGTAAGCACCTCTGGTGCAAACCAAGAGAACCAGTCAGCGGCTCCCGTGAGCCTACCAGCCTAGGCTGAGAATCAAACATCCTATCCCCCTCCCTTAGCAACTGGGGACAAAGGTCTGAGCATCTCTTGGGAGGATGACCATATGCAATATAGCAAATATGGGGGATTTCCTTCTATCTTCTGTTTGAAGGTAAATGTTGTTTTCACTGTTTTGTTATGATTGTTTTGCTCTATTCAATATTCTCTTTCAATAGGTTTTATAGTGTTCTGTTTTTGGTTTGATTTCACTATACCTAATTAACTGGACAACTATTGTGAAGATAACAAGGTATACTGTGGTACCTATTACTGTTATCCTGATATCCTGCTATGAAGCTCTGTACCAATTTCACTGCATTGTCTCAGTTGGCTTTGTTCTGTTGTATTTTTACTACCTTCAAAATAAAAAAAAACTATAAATATATTCAAAAAGGTTGAAACTAGGTATGATGGCACATTTGTAATCTCACAAGGGTGAGGCAGAAGGATCAAAAATTCCAGCCCAGTCTGGGCAATTCTGCAAGACTTTGTCTCAAAATAATTTTTAAAATGGGCAGAGGATGTAGCTCAGTGCAAACATTCTAGGTTCAGTATGCACTACTACCAAAAAAAAAAAAAAAAGTTGAGGCAACAGGAAGCTTTTAAAAGCAAAACAAGAGGATAAAATGTTTTGAAACAATAATCCTTGGCCACAAGGATTAATAAAAAAATCTGACATTAGAGAAGTTGAACAACTGTTGGACAACTGTCCTTACAGAAGCACTTTTGGTATAAGGTAAGGTTTTGATGAACTTTGTGCAGTGTGGCTCTGGCAATCTTTTGTGATAATTACTAGCTGGGGTAATCATGTGTAAAAACCTTGCTGTAGGAACCCAAAAGGGGAAGGAGGCCTGCTGGGTGGAGAAGCTGGCCTCCAATGCAGTTGCAAGTAATATATTGGGTTTCACTGAGTGCTCCTGGCCCAGAAATGGAGAGGACACCCTTCCCTGTTACTGAAGGGCCTCAGACCAAGGGCAAAGCAGACAAACACTTCCACTTGGAAGTCCCAGATCATCCCCATCCTGGGTGCCTCCCTGCAGGGCTGTGTAGGCTTGAGCAACATCTGATGGACCCTGAGTCTCCCCTGTGGACCCATGTCCATTGGTTCTGAGCAAGGACTAGGGCCAAGATTCTGATAGCCTTTGTTAGAGGGGGTGGGGATAAAAAGGTCTGGAAGTTTGTCCCTTCCCTCCAGGATACCTGATGTGGTTTGAACATGTTCCCCAAGTTCATGTGTTAGAAAATTAATCCTACTCAGGATAAACTAGAGTCATTTATAGAAAAATGGATATACCTTGAGACCATAATACTAAGCAAAATAAGAGACAGAAGCACTTGGGAGACTGAGCAAGGATTACTGCCAGTTTGAGGCCTGCCCAGGATACAAATTAAATTCAAAGCCAGCTGGAACTACATCTCAAGGAACCAAAACAATAAGGGAAGGCACTCTGCAGAGGGAAGCCTGGCAGACAGCTGCCCTGGCCAAGAGGTCAAGTTGATAACATCTAGAATAGACAAATGGGCCTTGCATGGCTCCCAGGATGATGCCAAGGACAGCAGCACTTACATGCTGTCCTGCAACAAACACAAGCCATGGTATCACACGAAAATCATCAGACCAATCCATATAAAGTACATTCCTCAGCAGATGGCATCTCAGTGGCTGTAAATAGCTGGTATGACTGGTATACCATCAGCTGGTTCTAGTGTCAGGCCTGGGTTGGACCTTGGAGGGTAGGTAGGCAGCCTACCACTCTGCACAGGAGATGACAGCTGGCAGGTAAGCCCCATGGTAGGTAAGCACACAGAGCAGTGGGCTGAGCTGAGGGACAGGATGTTTACCTGGTGAGAACCCCAGGAGGAGGGGTGAAGGGGAAAGGACAGGCAGCTGGATGAGTAGGGTGGCAAAACAGCAAAGAGGGGTGCAGGCAAGATGTGTGGCAGCTCTTGTGTGACTTAGCTCCAGTTTTTGATTGCTGGGAAGCCCAGGTCAGAGACCTCTACACTTGAGGCTAGGAGCTAGACATGGTATCCAACTGGAAGGTAGCCCCCAGCAATGTAGGTGTCAGGTGACTGTCTGAGTCTGAGTGGGCACAGTTCCACAAGAGGCTCTTTGGTGCTTTGCAGCCATACTCCACTGGGGAGAGACCAAGGCCAAGGAGATGTTCATGGACCGTTCTGGCTTCCACCTAGGCAGGACTGCAGGTAGAAGGCCCTCGGGGCTCCTGGAGGCTGCAGGATAGGAAGGATCAGCTCAGTTTAGGGAGTTTCTTGCTCTTATGGAGTCCAAATACATACTAGAGCCAGGGATGGCTTACCCTCAGCCTTGCTAAGCACACTCCTGTCCCAAATGACAGCCCTGTATGCCAGGTGAGGCTGTGAGGAGCCATCTACCTGGGCTAGGATTTCAAGGGCATGGACATATTCCCCACTTACCAGCACCATGCACAGGTGTTCAAACAGGAGGCAGGGCAAGCTATCACCTCAGCATAAACCTTAGACCTACTGTATACATGGCAATGACAAAGGCCAAACTGGCACTCCAAACACATGTGAGGTTTTATTGTAACAAAAGGAGAAGGTAGGTCAGGACTCATTCCAGCTGACATTCTTCATTGGGTACTTTAGAGCTGATGTGGCCTGAGGCAAAGGAGTGTGGGCAGTGGAGAAGCAAGGTGGACAACCCTGAGGGCCCCAAAGATGGGCAGGGCTTGCTGTCCCCTCCTGGGGCCTCAGTCACTGCCTGCTGACTGACAACCAGGTAGAGAGCCATGACCACCTTCTCAGGGGCTCTCATACTGTGGGAGCACTGTGGGTCCTCGAGCTACTCACTAGGGAGACCCAGTAGACAAGCCCTGCTTAATTCAGGGTGTATGGGCTTTGGTTCCCTGGGATTGGGTGTCAGCAGCTGCTCCAACCTCTCCCCACCAGAGGTAGGGGGCATTCTGCTGCAGCAGCTGGGAGATACCAATAACCCAGGAGTGCATCTCAAGAGGCATCCCTCCACCTACCACTAGGGGACAGCCACAGGGACCTGCCAGCACACTTAAGGCAGACCTGGAGGCTTCCGGGGATAGGGCAGAGTGTGGTGACCACAGCAGATCAGAGGCAGGTCCCAAGGCCAATGGTGCTAGAGAGGGATGGAGTGTGGCAGTAGGTTGCCTGGCATGGCCTGCTGAGTCCCTGGAATCAGGATGGGAACTTGATACAAAGCCTGCCCACACTCAGGAACACATGGAGCCCAGCCTCAAGGTTGATGAACTCTGGCTGAGGTGTGATAGTGGGCCATGCAGTGGTACTGGGAAGGGTACAGCCAGGGATCTCAGTCTTGCTTGTCCCCTCTCTGCTTCCAAGGGTAGATAAGCTCTCCAAAAAACAGCTTACGGCACAGGGAGCCCCAAGAGTACTTGGGGTGGCAGCCACAACTTGGTAGTCGGTAGGTGTGTACCACACTGCTGTAGGGCAGGGGGTTTATCTGGAAGGACAGAATGGCAGTCAGCATGGTGATCAGGGTGCTGCAGCATGTCTGCAGAGAAAGGGCTGGGCTGCAGTCACTATGAATATAGCTGGCCCGCTGGGAGGTCCCTGGGCTGAGCAACTGTGGGGTAGGGCCAGCCAGCCCAGACATGCCCTTGCCCATGACACAGCTAGCCAAACTCTGGGGATGGCTCCATGTTCCTGAGGCAGGTGAGGTGGCATGGGAGCTCCAGGTCTCTTAAGAATAGATATGCTTCTGCCCAGGATTCATTCAGCTCCCAGGAACCTCCTGAATAGGGGAAGATCACAGAGTCCCTGGCTGCCTCAACATCCAAGGCATGATGGACTTGGCCCAAGAGGTAACCTGCAACCTGGCAAGGTACCCAAAGCTTTGTCCTGCTCCCTGCCAAAGGGACCAAGCACCCAGGATTGTTTAAAATGGAGTGAAACAGTCTGGGCCCAGTGGGAAATGCCTGGTGGTCTTGAGACCTTTGCCAAGTTGATCCTGTTTCACCAGGAACTTAAACACTATGGGGCCTAGGGCAGGGGATTGAGACTTGGGGTCAAGTAGGTAGCCCAGGATATCTAATTTGTGGTAAAAGAACACTGTCCTTGGATTGGACTAGACCTCAGCCAAGCAAACCACCATGAATGGTCAGGGATATAGCTCAGCAGCACAGCACTTGCCTGGCAAGCATGAGGTCGTGAGTTTGATTCCAGGTACCAAAAACAAGACAAAACAAAACAAAACACCAGCATGAGCACTCAGGCCCTCCAGGGGGCTCCAGGCACAATGAGTCATGATGCCCAGAAGCCTGGGAGCTTCCTCTGTGGAGTCTACTCCTCAGCTTCACTGGGGCCCCTTTCTGCACTTGGCCCCAGGCTGATGTGTGCCTGCATCCCATACCAACTGACCCCAGCTGTCCCCAAACACAGGCAGAGCAGTGGGAGGGGCTCCCATCCCAGGTATCAGTGAGGGGCATGAGAGGTTTCACCTGCATCAGGAGGCGAAGAGGCCTGCCTGCCTCATGCTCTAGGATACGGAACTTCACACCAGCTGCAAGGAGAGCAAGATAATGAAGGGGAGGATGGCAGCCTTACTCAGTATCCACAGAACCCTGCAGACAGCCCTTATTGTTGTGCTGCCAGTTAGCAGAGGGTGGCAGTTGTGGGCAGCAACTTCTGGCAGCAAAGGCCCCTTTCTCTGCAGCACCTGAGCATGCAGCAATCTCTGTCCCCTGTCCTTTCCATCTGCTTCATTTGAGCTGGCTGCCTGGGCAACATCATGGCCACTACAGCTCTACAGAAATAGCTCTGTGCAAAAGTTCTGGATTCAACTGCCACTACAAGAAGGAAGGCAGGGAAGGAAGGAAAAGAAAGGAGTTGGGGTGTTCAGAAAAAGAGGAAACCTTGGTTCAAAGCTGAAAAATATGTTCATATCCTATGGCTAGAGCTGGCTGAGAGGCATGCCTTGGCATGGTCAGCTTAGAATGGGTGCTAGACAGTTTTGTGCCAGGAAATCCTCAGGTCTCTTGCTGTGTCCAAACTCCTGAGCCAGATGAGCTAACAACCAGGGGCTTCATACCAAGCAACTTCCCCAGCCTTTAAAAAAATTTTTATTTTGAGACAAAGTCTTGCTAGGTTACCTGGACTGTACTCAAAGCCCCTGACCAGCAGGGACAGCCTCCCCTCAGGAACCAGTTTCAAAGTGGTATCAGAGCACCCATAGGGGCAGCCTGCAGCAGGGATGGTATGGAAACATCTGGGGTCAGGGATGCCAATGATAAACAGTGCAGGACATTCCTGTCACACAGATCTACCCAGCCTGGTGACCTTCACCCTAGCCTGCCCCTCCAAGTCTAAGGTAGCCACATGGCTAACATAACCATGTGAAGATGAATCTTCACTGAGCCCTAGTCAGACAATACATAACCTACAGTGGATAGACATATAACAAATCAGAGATATTACAGAAAGGGTACAGCAAGAGCTGCCTTGACCCATAGCTTCAGGAGGTTCTTGACTCTACCTAATGAGGGTCATTGGCCCTGCAGATGCCTGAGCCAGGAAGCTCTGCCCTTTCCAACCACCCATGCCACACCCCACTGCCTCCAGGCAGGTGACCAGTATAGCAGGCACTTTTGTAGGATCCAGTGGATATATGTTCCCACCTGCCAGGGGACTGACGCCAAGCTTACAGCACTTACCAGCAAGTCTGTAGGGCCGACAGAGCCGAAGGCCAAGTGAGTACAGAGGCAGGGAGTTGATGAGGTCCACAAGCAGATGGATCAAGCCCTGTACAGTGACCACCAGGAGCCGGAGCTGCAGCAGAGGCAATACTCAGGACCTCTGAACCAGGGCTGTGACCAGATCCTTGCTGAACATGTTTGCAAACAGAGCAGCTTGATGGGATCCAGGACCAGGGGTCAAGGGCCCTGGGGAAAGCATGGATCCCACACTGAGAAGAGCAGAGAGCCTACCCTTGGTCCAGCTACCAAGGAGGCAGGAAGAAGATAATCAGCCCTCCCACCAGGTCAGAGACCATGAATCCCAAAGCCCTACATGCTGATGCTGCTTACTTCCCACTGTCCACCTGCAGCACCCAGGACCTCCATGATCCTGCTGCCTACACTGCCCACCATGGGCTCTGCTGGCCCTTGTACCCAGCTAAGTGCCCAAGGCAGGACTCCTTCCACCCATTCTAAGGCCCAACATATATTGCCCAAAGTCCAAAATGGCCATGCTAACTTGGCCTGTAGGAGTAGATGGCCTGGTCCATAGCTGCAGGGCTCCAGATAACACTGGCAGTGACTACTTCAAGTACTGAAGGGCCTGTGACATAAATTTGTGGCTCACCAGGGTGAATACTAGGTAGTACAAGGCTGTGGTGGGTAGAAGGAAGACCAGGATGGTGAAGAGCAAGGTCCCAATGAAGAGCTGTGGGGAGAAGTGGGTGGCACACCCGGTGACTCAAGGCTCTAGCCAGGAGTGGCCCCTCTAGCAATGGCTACACCCCACTGCCCACCCCAACATGGCCTGTAACTTTAGTTGGGACCTCTCGGCATCCAAGTAAACTCAGGACAGCCTGCTCAAGTAAGTTTCCTAGTACCATAAGGGGTGCTACTATAGGACTTGTATATACCTGCTAGACTTGTAGGGGGGCCCGCCAGTGGAGTATATGGCCACAGACAGTATTAGGGGAAAGCTTTCTTGTGTCAGGTATGAGCAAACCAATGCACCAAACTAGAGAAGTTAGGACATGGGGCCTCAGGCTCTGTGTCTTGGAAGCAAGGTCTTCTCTGTCTAGGGGAAAGTCTGTGTGTATCCCTTTCTAGGCCAACAGCAGTGGGTCAGCTACAGCACCTGGTCCAGGTCATAAGAGCAGGAGTCCACCCGCTGACGCAGCACATTCCACTTCTTTCCCCGGAACAGACGCCAGAGAGAAGATAGACCACAAATCTTCAGGCAGTATAGCCTGCAGACATGGGCACCATAAGGGCTATGCTTGGGCCTGAAGAGGGGTTCCTTGGCTGGGCAAATTTGGAACACTCACCCATACCCCACCAGAGCCCATAATGCCCTAACCCCAAAGGTTGCACACAGGACACATATGCTCACCGGGCACCGTAGACATAGAAGCAGTAGATGTGGAAGGTGAGGAGGGCAAGAATGTCCGACAGGATAGACAGGGCAACTGTCAGTCCCAGGCAGGCTGAGAGGCCCACATGCCACAGGATACGCTCGATGAAGGGGGACATGAGGTGGATATAGCCTGGCGGGATAGGGGTCAGCCCTGAGGGGTACAACTAGGGGTCCTGGGGCTCCCAGCTCTTTGCTAAACATGTGTACTTGATGTTTACGAAACCACAAGCACACAGACCATACCAATGATTCTGATGTTTGGCAAGGCATCTAGCCAAGCATGATGGGGTTCACACGCATGGGAGGCTAGGAAGTGGGGCTGAAGGGACTGGTGCAGCCTTGCCACCCTCCTCAGTTGGGGCCTGGGTCCCTGGGGTGTGAAGCCCTGCCAACCCTCCAACCCCTATCAGGCACTTACTGATCCACAAGTGAATATGGTACAAGAAGAAGCGGCCCAGCACCTGGTCCAATGCCCGGTTCATCTTGAGTCCAGCAGGAGCACCCATCAGCCATTGCAGCAGATGCTGAAGCTCCTCAGCCACATGCTACAGGGACACAGCAAGAGAAGTGGTGGTGGTGGTAATACTGTTATTGGAGGGGTGGGCAGTCAGAATCAATATCAGCACCTCCTGACATTTTTGTGATGGGCTTCCACCTTGTTTAGCTTGCCTGAACAGGGCAAAGGCAGTCCACACTTCCTTCCTTCCTCCCAAGATCCAGATCCCCATATCCTAATATGGATGGGCAGTTTCCCAAGTTTGCCCAGCCAAGGAGCCACTCTTCAGGCCCAAGCACAAAACTAGGCAGCTGATAGCTTCCCCTAGCTCCTTGGGCAGGTCCCTCCCACCTTTCCCCTTTACCTCTGGACTCCAAAGGCCTCAGCCCCAAACCTGGACATGGCCAAGGCTGCACAGACCTGGCTTACCTCAAGCCCTACAAGGGAACTGTGGACCAAAGACCCCACCCCACCACCTATCACCACTTGGGCTACCCAGGGTATGTGACCTTGTGTGAGTAAGGACATCAGACCCATCAGGGCCCAGAGCAGCAGGCAGCAGCAATGGAAGACATGGGGCCTCAGAGGAAAGGAGAGATCAAGTGAAGGCAAGAGACAGCACAATAACCTTGAGAACAAGTAGGAAAGCCAGGTTCTGCCATCCAGGAGGACAGCCAGCGTCTAGTGCTGTGATGGCCACAGGAACTCTCAATTTCCTTGCTGAGGCAAGGCTATAGGCAAGATCTCTGTGCCCCAACCTGCCCACCCTAAAGGCCTCTCTTGATCTTGTGCTAACACCTTGGCCATGTCAAGACTAGCAAGAAGGGGAGAACATTCTTTATAAATAGAGCTTATTTATTATTTAAAGGATAAGAGCTTGGCAGCAGGGAGAGACTTTCATTTTTTAATTAAATATTTATATTTTGAGCAACTTGACAGAAGGGATGTCTAGGACAAAGTTGGTTAAAAAGCAGAGTGTGGAAATACCCATGCCTCTCCCTACTCCAACCCCTCCTTCCTCCTGGATTGGTCTTGAGTCCTTATAGCTAACATGGAGCTGAAAGGTGCTGGTTCCAACCCCCTAGAGTCCTGACCTGGCTACAAGCAGGCCCAATGCACACCTACAGCCTGGACATGGACAGGGCAGAGGCTGTGCCTACAAGAAAGCCCCAAGAGGCCAAAAGGTGTGCAAAGGGCCAGAGGGAGCACCCTAAGCAAGAAGATATGTTTCTAATGGGAGAGATAATACTTTGGGTCCAGCAGCATGTAAACATAGGAGGTAGACAAGGACAGAAGAGGAGGGCAGTCCCTGCCCCTCACCAGGACATGCTGGTAAAGTCAGGAGCACACAAGACATCCCAGCACCTCTAGTTGTCAGCATGGGAATTATGCAACCAATGCCAGGCAGTATGACATGTCTTGGCAGACAGCCTTGGGTGGGGAGGTTCCCTGATGCTAATTCTGAAAGCACAGAGACCAGAAGAGAGAACTGATCACAGGAGTAGGGGAGCAATGGACAACTGCAATTGTGGGCCTGGATCTTCCTAAGAGCTTTAACCTTAAGTGGCACCTGATAGGCCCAGCATAGTGATGTACACTTGTAATCCTAGCACTTGGAAGGCTGAGGCAGGAGGATTGCCAAGAGTTTGACATCAGACTGACTTCATGGCCAGTCTACATAGTGAGATCCTGTCTCAAAGAAAAGAAACAACAAAACAAACAAACAAATAAAAAAATTTAAAAAAAAACATTAAAAACAAGTGTCCCCAGACACTTCAGGAGGACAAGCAGGCATTTGGCAAGTGCTGACCTGAGAGACACCAGACCCAACAGCCCTCTGCTCAGTGTCAAGGATGAGGGCTGTGTCTTCAGGGTGAGAAGAGGGAAAAACTACTTCAGCTGACTTAAGAGACTCAGGTAGCTGTAGAAGGGGTACCCCCTCAGGAAACCCCAATGTACTCACATCAGCCATGGGGATGAGGGCATCAGCCAACTGCCCAATTCGGTTACTACTGTGGAGCCAGGACAGCAGAGTGAGGCCAAGGGCCACATCCAGGAGAATGGAGACCAGCATGTTGGCCTTTCTAGAAAAAAGGTCAGTGGCAGCCTAAAGGTACATAAGGAGGCTGGTGCAGAGCAGGTGTAGGGAAGGGACTGAGTCCAGGGTGTTCTACCCTGTAAAGGAGTCCCTGGCCATACCTCATCAACTGAGCAGGGCTCTGAGCCTTTTGAGTACTGAAGACAAGTGTGAGGTGCTCGAGTCGGTGATGGAGCTGCTCACAAGTAGAGAGCTTGCTGGCAATGAAGGGCACAGGCCACAGCTTCCACAGCCTGCAAGGGAGCACGAGCATTCATCAAAAGTTCCATCAGGGTTTTTTCCTTTCTAATGATGCATGCAGAAGCAGGTGCAAAGAGGAAAGGCCAGAGCCCAGTGGCCCCTGCAGAACTCAGCGGGGCTGGTGGCACCTCCAGGGCCCAGCTACATTATGAGCTCACCTTAATACAGCACCTGGCCTCAATATACCTTAGTGTCCCAGTTATCCCAAATCTGAGATCAGTACAGTCACAAAAGTGGGAATCAGGTGGCATGCCTATCCAGGACCTTGCTTTGCCTGCCAGATGGGGCCCAGGAGCCTTGCTGAAGGTTTCCAGAACTAATCCAGCTTCCCAGTAAGACTAAGTTTCTCACTGTTGTAGCCTGGCATAACTGATGCCATCTTTTTTTTTTTTTTTTTCCAGTACCAGGGACCAAACTCATGACCTTGCGCTTGCCAGGCAGGTGCTTATGCCACTGAGCTAAATCCCCGGCCCAAGTGATGCCATCTTGAGCCCTGCATTTAACTAGTGCCCTATATTTGACCCCAAAAAAATAAAAAATTACTCAGGGTACAAGTCCCATTAAAAAAAGCAAAATGAGCTGCACCCACAAGAGAAAAACTAACCTGCTCAACAAAAGAATCAAGATACAAGTGCCAATTAAAAATTAATGTAAGATTCTAGCTAAATTGTTTCCAACAGAATGTCTTTTTGTGGTTCTCAGTTTTAAAAGCTCTATAACTTTCCAGTTTGGGGCTACTTGGTGAGATTCTAAAACAGGGGTCCATGTGAGTGGTTGCTGAGCTCAGCTAATTAAATTCCAAATTTATCAATTTGGCTGCTTGTTTACAAACCCACTTCACTCACAAGGAAAAGGGAGCATGGAAAAACTTCCATGGGCTCTCACATGGTAAAGGGAAAAGTCTGTAAGCAGGGGTAAAGTGCCTGATGGCAACTCAACTGCATGCCCTCAGGTGGAGCCAGGAAAGCAGCATCAGGCCAACGGCCACATATCCATGCTGGCTTTCCTGTAAAGAGGATCAGCCAGGAACCCATACCCCCATCCAAAGCTCCTGATGCAAGGAGGGGCCCAAAGCACACCTAGAAAGTACAGAGCTGCAAAAAATCACATGCCTAGAACATGGAGAGGTAGGTTGTCAAAGGTCTCATTCTCAAGGGAACAGCTCTTGAGACAAAAAAATGGACCAAGTTCCACCTTTCCTAACTGGCAAACAGGTGACCTCCTGCTGGCTGCACAGAGACCTCATTAGTGTGATAATCTCCCCAAGACTGTGTAAAAGCCTGGCATAGCTCAGGCCTCTGATGACACTCCCAGGACATACTTGGAAGAGGTGCAAAGCCATGAGGGATAGAGAGGCTTCAGTCCCACAGTGACAGCCATGGCTCATGATCTGAGTGTCAGTGCCTATAATCACCAGTCAACAGCTAACATTTGTCTGATGGACTAATCAGTATCTGGAATTCACTAGCAGCTCCAAACCCTTTCTTGGGTCCTTTGGCAAGACAACAAAAACTAAGGACCTTCTCCACCAAAATTGCACCTCAGCCCAGATGAATCTAGTTAATTCCCAGGCTGTCATGAAGCCACAAAGTGCATTCCTCACAAGATCCCCAATGGCTCTCATACCCAAGGTGTGTCCCCACAGAGCCCTGGTAAGTGGGAAAGGCCAGTCTCCACACCTGTGTTGAGTCCCTGGATCAAAGGCAAAGGAGCAATCAAGGGTAAACCACAGCTGCTCCCTATGGGGGTGACAGCCCCAGGGAAATGTCTTCTCAGGGAGAGAGGGAGGAAGGGGCTCCCAGGTTCTCTGCTCATAAGCCAGCAAACTCAAGAGCTTTCACAAAATCATGGGCTGAGCCAGTGGGCCAGGAGCCTTGCTGGTGGTTTTGAAGAACATGAAGTTGGGAACCACAATCCCAGGCCAACAGTGAGGGAATATCACCCTATAGCCTCAAGGAAGCTCTGCCACTAGGGAGAGCTTGACCTGTGGAGAGGTAGGGGTACAGGGTAAGAAGGAAGGTCTATATGCCCTCTAGGCCAAAAACTTCCCAGATTTAAGAGACCTGAATCATCCACAGTTCGCCCCATCCTCCTATCTGGTGGACTGCACATAGTCACTGAAGCTGCTGGAAACACTAGCTCTACTCCAGGAGCAAAGGACTCGAAAACTGCAACTCCTACTGGAACATGCTCTGAGACATCAGAAGAGGAAAGGTGCCAGGGCCTATGGAGTTGCTATTAGCCTCAGAAACCACCCACAGGGGCTTCCATGTCCCTGTACACTGAGGGGCAAGTCTATGACTCTCAGGGGCCCACTGTCTACCCGCTTCCCTTCATGGCCGCAGTGGCACCTACCGGCAGGCACTTGCAGCTGAGATCAGTGACAGCAGGCAGGCCACTAGCAGGCAGATAGGCCCTGATGCTTGCTTCGCCAGCTCCATGAAGATGCTGGCCTCTACACCTTCTGATTGCCAGTGGCTCAGCCTCACGGGGCCCTCATCGAACTGGTCTTTGCAGAATAGCACTTCACTGCGTGAAACTGTGTCAAAGATGGCAGCCAGACCCTCTGCACTGGGTATGGCATCTCCAGCCCTGCAATCAGGCAGGACTGTGGGTGGATGCAGGTGGGACAGGAGCACTTTACGTTGGTCATAGAAGATAAGCATGACATGATCCTCACTGGAGATACCAGGGGCACCAGGCCCTTGCTGGTGGGTAGCCTTGCAGCTCCAGAACTTGCTGCCCCTCTCCCGGCAGAGTTGCAGCCAAGGGTTGTGGGAGAAGATGGTACTCAGACCTTCCAGGAAGTGGCCCAGACTCTCCTCAGACTCCTGCTGCCTGTGGCACCAGGTCCCCAGCACAGCCAAACCCACCTGGCTGGCCTGCTGCACCTGGGCCAGGAGCTCCTTGACCTGGATGGGGATGAAAGGAAAGTGTACCACAGCCAAGACCACGGCACTGCTCTGCTCTGGAACCCAGCGTCCCACCAAGAGGCCGCTGTCTGCGGAGGCACAGCATGTAGGAAAGAAGGCCTTGAGCACCATCCCAGCGACCCTGGAAGGGAGGGAAGAGGTAGGTTCAGAGCTGCTGCTGCTCGAAGGCTGGCAACCCTGTGATCACAGCATGTGACAGGCAGTCCTGAGGAATAGATCTGTTGGCCACAGGTTGGGGTGACCCAGTTTTTTATTTGATCAGTGAGGCTGGTGGACCTTAGCTGTCCGTCTTACATAAGCCCTTCCCCTCCAAAGGCAGTATGAGCAGTGCCCCACAAGGCAGCTGCTGTGACTGTTTTGGTAGGATGGTGCTTCCTCCTATTTTAAGACAACCAGACTGAAACAGTGCAAGTTGACTGTGAGATATCACCTCACAAAGGTTTGTGGGACAAAGCACATAGCTGTTTTGTTTTTTGAGGTAGTAGGGGTTGACCCTCACACATGCTAGACAAGTGTTTTACCACTGACCTTTTTGAGATGGTAGCCCTCTAAATTGCCCAGACTGGTCTGGAACTTTTGTTCCTCCTGCCTCAGCCTCCTGAGTAACTGAGACTACAGATGTGTACCATTACAAGTTGGTGGGGTTTTTGTTGTTTTGTCTTTTTGAGACAAGGTCTTGCTATGTAGGCTGGTCTCAAACTTGCAACAATCCTCCTGCCTCAGCCTCTTGAGTGCTGGGATTATAGGTGTGCACCACCACACCAGCTAGCACAAGTTGTGTGTGTGTGTGTGTGTGTGTTTAAGCAGGGTTTCACTATGCAGTTCAGGTTGATCTTGAGCTCACATTGCAGTCCAGGCTGGTCTCAAATTTGCAATGATTCTCCTGCCTCAGCTTCTCAAGTGCTGGGTTTACAGGTGTGCACCACCACACCCAGCTAGCACAAATTTTTAAAGAGCTCTGATTATAGAAGCTTGTGTGGTATATTTAAGTGTCTAGTCTCAACAAAATAACACAAATTACAATTTTAAGCAGGATTTACAGATTATATGCTTGTAATGGTTGATACATTGTATCAACTTGAGAAGTTTAGAAATTTAAACGACTCAGCAGGTGGCCAAGGTCCTCATTTTGTAAACATCCTGAGCTTGTGCAAGAGTGAGGCTTGGAGATGGTGTGAGTGAGTGCTACATTCGCTCTAGTGGGTGGGAGCCTGCATACAATATAAAGGAGAAAAAGAGACTTGTTCTTCTCCCCCTTTTTGCTCTTGTTGCCTTTGCTGTCTTCCGAGGTAGGCCTTGAAGCGTTGCCTCTGTGCCATGCCACCCTACTTTGGAGCCAGCTGATTACAGACTGAAACCTCCACAAACTGTGAACTACATAAACTTTTACTTCCTTAATTTTGGGTATCAGGTATTTTGTTTGAGCAATGAGAGAAAAGTAACTAAAACAGCTCTTGAGAATATGCAAGTACACACACACTCACACACTCACACACACACACACACAAACACAAGCCAGGCATGGTGGTGCACTCCTGTAATCCCAGCACTTGAGAGGCTGAGGCAGGAGGATCGTTGCACATTCGAGACCAGCCTGGACTACAGAGTGAGCCCAAGGTCAGCCTGAACTGCATAGCAAAACCCTGTCTCAAAAAGATAAAAAATACATACATACATACATACATACATACACACACACACATTTAAAACAATCTTTTGGGCCAAAGGAAACCAGAAGAATATATATAGCTGGCCACTGTGGGTACTGGTGCAGCACCCCAAAAAGGTAACTGTGGAAGAGTCAAGAGCCTGGACTTCTCCCTTCCTGAAGGAACCTCGCCTCCACACCAGGAAGGGCATCCACCTGTCACTGTGATCAGGAAACAAGCTCAACTATCATGAGTTTCTGCCCTCACTGTGACCCTCCCTCTACCTGCAGTGCCCATGGGACCCCCAACAGCCATTTAGGAAAGGGCTCCAAGATGGGGAGCATTTGCTCCCTTTTAGGATGTATTTCTCCAATCATGTAGCCATGCAGACATAGGATGGGTGGGCAAGGGACTTGGAAGTATGGGAAATGCTGTCATGTTCTCAGAGTGAAGAGCCACTAGCCTTCTTGGTCTCCCACTACCTCATTGTGGCTTTGAGCAACAAGCAAATGCTCAAGTAGCTGTGAGCACTAAATTCTGCAGGGCCCTGAGTCTTTTCTTTCTCAGAAGCAAGCAAGTTGAGGATTGTGTGTTTCCTTTCAGGTACTCCCTACTGAGTTGGGCAGGTTTTCTCTTTCTTCCACCCTGTAACAGGCCAACAAGAACAACCTTGCTTGCAAGGTGTAGTGCCCACATTTATCTTCTTTGCCTTCATGAAGAATACAGCAGTCACCCAAGCAAAGTCCCCCAAGATGGAACACACATCAGAGGGGAGGACACAAGTCTTGGTCTGAGCCTGGGAACTCAAGTTCAGTGTTCACCAAGCCCTTGGGACACAGGTCAGGAAGAGACCTAATACATACACAAATGCCAGGAGCTTAAGAGACTATGATCCAGAAAGAGAGAGAGAGAGAGAGAGAGAGAGAGAGAGAGAGAGAGAGAGAGAGAGACTATGATCCAGTAGTTTTACTCTGGCTGGTAGGCCAGACCAGTGGCTGAAAGGCCTAGGCCAGTGATGGTGAACCTTTTAGAGCTTGAAATGATACAAACAGCCTGTTGCATGCTGTAGGTTCATCAGCTTGGGAAGGAGGAGATTTCACAGCTATGAGTTCTTTTTTTTTTTTTTTTTTTTGTCTTTTTGAGACAGGGTCTCTCTATGCAGTTCAGGCTGGCCTTGGGCTCACTTTGTAGCCCAGGCTGGTCTTGAACTCATAATGATCTTCCTGCCTCTGCCTCCCAAGTGCTGGGATTACAGGCATGAGCCACCATTCCTGGCACAGCTATGAGTTCCAATTATAAAGGGCAGCCCTGAGTCAAGCGTCTCCCAACTGCACCTTCCCCATAATGACCACAGAGGGTAGGCAACTAGTGGATACCCACAAAGGAAAACTTGATGCCCCGATTTTTCTTCCTGTCCCTTCTTCAGGGCCTCCTTCCAGAGGGTCATGAGGCACTTAGGGACACTGTGGGAGGGACAGAACAATTCATCTGTGGAGAGACCAACATGTTTAGCTAGGTACTGCCACAAGATACCACCCAGCACATGCCACGCCTTTTAGCATCAGCCCTTCAGGACACACCAGCTCAGTCAAGACACTATCACAACTGCTGGTGAATACCTTTTCATAGGAACCAAGGAAAACACCCTTTGACTATTATCTGAAGAGAAACATTTTGATCTAATAATAAACGTGTTCTGTGGAGAGGAGTTGGTTATTTGGCTAAATTCAGCAGTTGTACACACACACTATTTGTGCAATTGCTTTGTGCGTAGTATGCTTTATCTACAAAGCGTAAAAGCAAAACAAAACAAGAAGCTCCTCATGTCTAAGAAAGGATATGGAGGCAAGATGCTGATGCTAGAGAATCTGAGGGGTGGTGAGAGACTTCAACAGATTAGGGGGCAAATTCTCATCCTCATTCCCACCTCAGCTTCTGGAAGTGAAGTGTAAAAAAGTGCAGTCATTCAGCAGGCTGCAGGGGATCCAGCAGCTAGAAAAAGATGAAATACCAGGTGATCGATAGTAGAGAAGGTGTGAGATGAGAGAAAAAGGCAGAAACTTGGGCAACATGACCATCTTTAAAGATGGTGATTAAAAAACGTCCATAGCCTGGAAAGGAACAAGGCAGCTTCCCATAAAACAGCCCTAGATGGTCAGGCAAAGAGGTCTCCTGACAGCCTTACACAGAATTCTAATCAAAGTCCATCCCATAAAGCAGAAGTACTAACCCATCCTCCAGTGCATGAATAGGTTTGGAGCCCAGTTAGTACCGGCCAGGAACACAGCCTGAAATCTCCCTCTGTGAAGCCTCAGAAAGTTTCATTTTTACCTTTTGTTGTTTGTTTAAACATGCACATGAACTCGTGCAACGTTTCTTCTGTAAACTATGTTTTCTCTCTCATTGCAGAAGGGTGCAGGTGAGTCCGTTTCTGCCCTTTTCTGTGGTCAGGGACAAGTGTCCGGAACAAGGCAGTCCCACAGACACCGGTGCCCTTGTAAGAGTCCAGGTGGGCTCAGGTTGGGCAAGTCACAGAGACCCGCCAGGTGCTTTTTAGCCTCAGGCTAGCGGGACAACCCAACTTTGCAGGCAAGGGAAACAGACCCCAAAGGCCAGGGACTGGCGCGGCCCCAGAGACTGGATAACCCACCTCAGCCTCACTGAAAACTCCGACCGACCGCCGCCCCCCCACCCCCATCGTGCTCACCGACTGGTCCGTCGGGCTGCGTCTCCGGGGGACAGCGAGGGATGGGGATTCGGCACCGTGTTAAGCGATCCTGGGCAGCCTAATGGTGCTAGAAACCTCTAGGGTCGCCGCCTCCCCTCTGCGGGACACAAGCCCCATTTCCGCCCGCTCCGCGCGTTGCCGCGCGACGGTCCTACCCTTAAAGGCGCCGGGGCTGCCCGCGGGCCGCTCACTAGTGTTCCGCGCGCGCAGAGGCCATCCCCCCCCCCCCCAACAATCATTGCAGAACTACTAGCTTTGTTCCCTTCTCCCAAGGTGAAAGGGCCCTCAGGCCCTGCATGGGGTTTCAAAGGAGCTGTCACCAGCTCCAGCCAGTGCCCTCCTACCTTGTCTGCCTAGGGGCTGGGTCAGACCACTGGGGCCCCCTATACCAGGTCTTTGCACCTGATCACCCAATCTAGGGCTGATGGGTACTATGGGGAGGTCACACACAGACGTGTGGTCCCCTGCTGTAGGAACAACATCCTCACAGTGAGGGCAGTAACTGACCTTGAGCCCTGCGGGCAGGCCCTAATGCATGAAGTTGTTGTTGTTGTTTTTCTAACCTCTGCCCATTTAATCCCCTACCTTTAGGGGCCACAACCTAGTAAGAGAACCAAGAATGGCAATGACCTAAAATACACACCTTAATGATCTGGGGCCAGATAAAGGTCATCTCACAACCTGCTGTGGCAAGACTGTTCCCTCCTACATGAAACTCCTTCCTGGGCCCAAGCTCACTGAATAACTCCACCCCTACACACACACTGCTTTCAGGTCCCATTTCCCCATTTAAGAGGAAAGGCCAAGGTTGTTTTGTTTTGTTTTGTTTAAGCAGCAGGAGTCTGTCATCAGAGACAGGAGAGTACCATCCTGAACCCTTCCAGCACTCTAATCTTCGTATGACTTTGGAGCTATTTGAACATGCTTGCAGAAGAGAAACTGAAGGCTCACACAGTCTTCAAAGTAGTTCCATTTAGGGAAGTGGCAGAGCCAACCATGTGCCTCAGCATATCTCCAAGACCTGACCCTCTGTTCTGCTTCCCCCTTACCTCTGCTGGGCCCAGAAGAGCTGCTGGAGGTTCAGAAGAGTAGGTGCTTCTGAGACTAAGGGACTGATGGGCCCCACCCCTGCCCCAAGCCAGCCAGCCCAGCCACACCCTATGTGCAAACTTCTGATTAGGAGGCTGGGGCTGGGCCTGGCAAGAGATCTTGCCTAGGTATGTGCTGGCTGGTATCCCATCATGCCAAGGGATATAGAGTTCAACTGCCCATCCCAGGGCTTAGGCTCCTGGGATCTGATCCGGTAGAACCAAGGTTTGAGTAGACATAGGAACAAAGAACAGAGGGTCAAGGGCATGATGAGCAGGGATGTGGAAAGGTCCAGCTTTCGCGTATTGAAGGATAGTCACCTGACTCATAGCTCTCTAAGAGAAAGACACAAGACCACTCCAGGGCCAGGTACTTGGGTCTCAGAGGCAGGAGCATGGCCAGGAGTCTCAGAGGATCCCACTGACCTGCTGTGGGGTGGTTTATGAGGCTAGAGGCTGACCAGGATAGTGAAGGGTGCTTTCATCAGTGTCCATCAATCAGTCCAGTTCTCCGAGGTACTGGTACACTTTGATGCAGTTGTCTCCAGTATCTGCCACCACAAGCCGGCCTTCAGGTATACAGGCCACACTCAAAGGCCGCTTTAGTCCCTCCAACAGCAGACAGATAGGTGGCCCAACCCGAGGAAACAGGATCACCTGGTGCCTCTGCTCATCAGCCACAATGATGTTGCCCTCTGAGTCAGAGCATACACCTGCAGGGCGGCCAAAGCTATGCCCTGTTAGGGTACCCAGGGAACCCAGGGGCTGGCAGGCACTGCCAAACAGCTGCACATCCCCAAACTCCTCACTCACAGCAAGGCCACCTTCAGGCCCTGGACCTACCCAGCAAGGGCCCTCCAGACCCAGCACTGAAGGCAGGGCTTGGGGCTCCCAGGTAGGGCCCAACTTGAAGATGTGCACAGCCCCAGTCACATAGTCCGTTACCAGGAAGCGACCAAGGGCATCCACAGCCAGCCCTCGGGGGGATGGAAAAGTCCCCACTATCACCCAGTGGCTCTGTGGTTCCCGGCTAGTGTGCTCCAAAGCATGGACAGCTCCATGGACAAGGTCACTGACCACCACAAGCCCTGAAGCTGTCACAGCCACATCCTCTGGAACAAAGGCCCTGGCCCTTGGTGTGTGGCAGGGCAGATGGCAGATGGATCGTCCCTCCAGGTCCAGCACATAGATGCAGGGTGCTGCCCCAGCTGTCAGGAAAAGCAGACCATCTGAGGAGCAGTGTAAGCCTCGGGGCCCACCTTCAGCCCCTGCAGGGACCAAGATTTGCCCAAGCAGCCGGGGCTGCTGGGAACAAGTAGGGTCTCTCGTGGAATCCAGTGTGCAATGCGGATCCCTGAGAGCAGCTGGCCAGTGTGGGGGGCAGGAGGCCAGAGAATCAGGGACAGGAGACCAGAGAACAGGCAGGTAGGCAGAGTCACAGTCTTAGCTTCTTTAAAGCTGCAAGAGAAGGGCCAGGGATTTAGCTCAGTGGCCTAAGCGCCTGCCTGGCAAGCGCAAGGTTGTGAATTCAATCCCTGGTACAAAAAGAAAAAATTCTGCAAGAGAGATAGAATGAGGCATAGTAATGCATGCCTATAATTATAGCTATTCAGGAGGCTGAGGCAAGAAGATGGCAAGTTTTGAGACTAGTTAGGCAATTGAGCAAGACCCTGTCTCAAAATAAAAAATAAAAAGTTGGAATCCCTTTTTTTTTTTTCTTGGTACCAGGGATCAAACTCACGACCACATGCTTGTAAAGCAGACACTTATTCCACTGAGCTAAATCCACAGCCTCAGTTGGAATCTCTTGCCTACCATTCCTGCCCCTAGACTCAATCCCCAGGTATGGGGTGGGGAAGGGAAAACAAATGAGCAATCCAGAGAGACTCCTGAGTGCAGAAGCCCCAAGCACATAGTCTGTTACCAAGAAGTGGCTTATATGTGTGTGCCACAATGCCCAATTCCTGCAAGGTTTTCTAAGCCCCAAATGAGCTCACAGCTATCACAATATCCTTAGTTGAGAGTGAGGGGTGACAGATAAGCACCATCTCTCACACTGTCCACAGGACCTCTTTCCTCTTGGAAGTAGCCTAAGTCCCTGGTCATCCTCATACTTGGGAGACTTCTGACTCCCGATGAGTGAAGTGGGATTCCTTCCCAGGGCTCTCTTCCTGCCCCTTCCAGAGATGCACTGCCAGGGGGGTCCCATACCTGGAGCCAGGCTCCCTGCTCCTGCTCTACAACAGTTCTGCTCCTGCTCCACAGCAGTTCTGTTCCTGTTTAACCTCTGTTGTTGGAGACCAGGACCTGTGGGGGGAGGGGGGTGCAGAGCAGGTTGCCTGCAGGGATAAGTTGGTAGGCAGGGGAGGTTACTTCTGTTGTTGGAGACCAAGGCCTGTGCAGGGGGAGTAGGGGTGGTTGAGGGGGAGGTTTTCCCTGTAGGGATAAGTCAGTGGACTGGGGCGGGGAAGCAGTCTAGGTCTGCTCTACTGCAAGAGGGAAGGGGGGAGGGGTGGGGATTGTAAAGAAGCTCTGGATTATAAAGTTAGTTCTCTTCTTGCCTCAGGCTTCAGCGGGCCTCACCCTCCCTGGACATTCTTCCCTCTGGCCCTGCATGGCTGGTTGCCTCTTGGCTAGACCTCTCCTCTCCAGGACACCCAGGCACACACAGGGGCAGCCCCAGACCACAGCCCCCAAGCAATGACATTTTGGCAGAGCCTTGGGGAAGGTGACCTGCTGGCTAGGTCACCCTCTTGCCATCCCCAGCAGGAGGGCAGGTTGGTCTTGTCCACATTCATGTGAAGCTCGCAATGCAGCTCCCAGCACAAGTCAGGGTACAACATATACCTGGGGTGCCAAGGGATAAGTGTGCCTCAGACTCAGGACCTGGGGTTCCTTCAGTACCTTCTGGCTCTCCTACAGCCTCTGGCACCCCTCCAGGTCTGCAGAGCTGGCATCTGTCAGTCCTAGTCTGTAACTCATAGGACCCTGTGCCTGGTCACCAAGCACCCTGGCTCTGGACATCACCTGTAACGCCTCATGGTGGGGTGGCCAGCTGATGCTATCACCAGGTGACTGCAGTTAATGGGGCAGCTGAAGGTCCTGCTTGGACTGGCCCCAGCCCGGCCAGCCTAGCCCTAGCTTGGACATCCAAGTGCAGGCAGGAACAGCGTCTCCTCTGAGGACAACCTGCACTGCGGGGGCCATTCCTGGGTGGGCAAGATGTGGTCCAGCTTCCCAGGAAGAGAAGGTATTAGCTGAGGTTCCAGAACTCTTGGTCCCCCTCCTTAACCACTCCCACCCCTCCTGTGGAAGGCCAAGCCTGGCCGCACCAGGAAGAAGGCAGCGAGCTGTGAAGGCCACTGATGCCTATCATGGCTATAGGGGCTGGCAGGGCCTACAGGGGGCCACGCAGGGGGGAGCAGCCTTGAGCTACAGAATGCAAGAGGCACACATAACCAACCACAGGAGAAGCTGGAGCTAGGATGGCCTGGGTAGATTGGGGGTCAGCAGATACTCAGATCCCTGCCCACCTTTGGTGCACCAAAAACCAGGACAAATCATCTGAGCTGCTCCAAAGCACACACATGCCTCTCTTGGCTCTTTCCCCTGCTAATGCTTCTACCCCACCCCAGGCTTCAGCCACAGAGGAGGGCCTAGTCCCAGGCAGAAGTCCAACAGGGAGGTCAAGGGACACTGCCCACCAGAGGCTTAGGCCAGGAACATTTTCTTGGAGTATCCCAGTATTCATGCTGGAGAAGAAAAAAAGGAAGGCAGCCCAGGCAAGGTATTTGAAGGTGACTTCCATTTTAATGTTCACAACTGTGATCAATAAATAACCATGACCCAACTATTCCCATGTGGCCTCAGAAACAAGCCTTACCATGGGCTTTGGGGTCTGTCCACATGCATGCTGAGGTTGGAGTGGGGCTGGGATTAGGGAACAGTCAATGCACTAAGGGGGCTATGATCAGACCTCAGCACTTGGGGGACTCTGCAGGCCAGGGACATCTTTAGGGGTCTGGGGTCCCCCAGCCCTGATATGGGTCCCCCAGCCACTGCCAGGAATGACAGGGTCCTCTGGGCCCTGGAGAGGCAGGCCAGGGGGTGGGACACTGGAGTCAGCCTCACACTTGGTGGTATGGCCAGAGAAGGGCTGAGGCGCTGCAGGACCCAGCATGCTGGGGATCCCTGAGGGTCCCCTGGCCAGTGTGGGTCCCAGATCAGGTAGCCCCCACACCCCTGCTGTGGCCTCAGGTCCCTTGGTGGCCACTCGTTTCACAGAGAGGTCCAGGGGCATGTCTGGTGGCTGTGCCGCCCGTGCCAGGGCCTGGTGAATGGTCAGCAGCTCACGGCGGATCTTACCCAATTGCTCTCGAAGAGGTCGGGGGACTAGGTCTCCAGCTGGGGCCAGCTGTCCCAGGCATTGCTCCACCCTGGCATAGTCACCCAGGGCCCAGGTCAGGTCCTTTCCCACAGGCCCTGGGCTGCCCAGCACCAGGCCCTGTGGCTGCTGGGCGAGAGGGACCTCTAGGCCTGGGGCCTCAGGATCACTCAGCTCCTTGTTTTCAGGCCAGAGCATCAGGGAAGAGCCAGTCGACAAGCTGGAGGGTAGGAGGTAGTCAGGAGGCTGCAATGCCCACCACAACACCCCCAACCCCTGCTCCCTATGTTCTTTGTTGTTCTTTTTCAGACAGGGTGTCACTGTGTAGTTCTGGCTGACCTTGAACTAACTATGTAGCCCAGGCTGGCCTTAAACTTGCAGTGATCCTCCTGCCTCAGTCCGCCAAGTGCTGGGATTACAGGTGTGTACAACCACACCCAGCTCCCTATAACTTCTGCTCATTCTGTCACATACAGGGAAAGAGAATGGGGTCTTCCAAGGACAGACAAGCAACTTTCAGTTCCTTTCTGTGACCTGGAGCTCTTACTTCCAGTGAGTAAGCTCAGGACAGGGCCCAGCCCCCCCATCTAGCCCTCCCCTGCTCTCTCTACTAAAACCCAGAGTTCATGACACCCACCTGCTCTGGGAATGGCACTTTTCCAGGTTTGAGGAGGTCTTCTGGAGCCCCAGCTTGCTGCCCGGAGGCAGCCTCCTCTGGTGGTCATTCTGGACAACTCCTTCCAGATCTCCCTCCTCTCCTGGGTCCCCCAGGGTGCTGTGGACCCAGGCCCCAGCCAGCCCTGGAATGGGCAGCTTCAGCAGCTCAGGAGCCAGAGTCCCAGGGAGTACCTTGGGGGGCACAGAGGGCTTGGCCTGGACTGCCCTGCCTGGGGGCAGCCCTACTCTATGCTCTAGCAGTAGTGGGTAATACAGGCGGGGGGCCAGGGCCTGGCGCTCGGTGGGCTGCTGGGACGGCATAGCAGTGGCTGGGGGCAGCAGGGGGCTGGCTGAGGCTAGGAAGGGCAGGTGAGCAGCAGCAGCCAGTGAGGGCCCTAGGTAGGAGAAGAGACCTGGACTGAGAGGGTAGTTGACACCCAGCAGAGACAGGTGGAGGCTGTGGGCTTCAGGGAAGTCTCCAGGAGGAGGAGGCGGGTAGCAGGGGATACTAGCCTCAGGACCAGCTGAGGCCATAGCCCCCACAGCTCCCAGGGTTGTGCTCCTTGGGCCACCACCCAGCCCTGGCTTCCATGAATCTACCAGGAGCCCAGCAGGACCTGGACCCTTCTGGGAGGCCCTGGTCAAAGGGGGCAGTGGCCCTGGTGACCCTTCAGCCCCAGGGTTGGAAACCCCACCACAGTGGTGCTGGGAGAGGTTGTCAGTGACAATATTGGGCACAGGGGGCTGGGTGCCAGGGCCTGGAGGATCCCTGGGGCAGTCAGGAGTGGGCACCCGGGGCCTGGGAGAGGGAGGTGCACGGCGGCATGTCCAGTCAGGGGAGTCCAGTAGCAGCGAGAGAGAGTCTTTGCAGAGGCTGTACTTCATGTGGTTGTATAGGTGTGACTTCTCTAGGCAGGTGAAGGGGCACTGGAAGCACTTGTAGTTGTATGGCTTGCCCCAGGGCCGAGGGATGTAATGTGGTTTCTTGGGCTTCCGTGACCGCACTCTGGCCCCTGTGCCCACACGGCATGATCCTGCCTCTCGAGACATGGCAGGCTGCTAGTGGGCAGTTCCAGGCACCATGGCCACCTGTCGACAGGGAACCACAGTCAGTACCAGGTCTCTTGGGCTCCTTGTCCCCTACACGGGATTCCCCCACTCCAGGGATAAGAGTTCAAGGAGCCCTCTTTGTCTCTGCCTGTGACCTTGGCTTCTGCACTGCATTCTCCTTGACCCTGAACTCTTCTCTAGGCACTTCTAGGGTTTCCAAGTTAACAAAGAAAAATGCAGAGCTCCTGCTCAAATCTGACCCAAACACCAAATAATTTTCTAGTGTAAGTATGGCCTGTGTATCTGAAATGTAAATTCACTGGGCATCCTGTATTTAGCCAGTGTATTTAGCCAGTGTATTAGTATAGATTCCTCCCCTGAGGACAGGCTGGCCCACAGGTCACTTTTTGGGATAGTCTCTGTCCAGGTCCTGTCCCTTATGCCAGGCAGGTGCCCAGCACCTGATAAGTGACTGAAGAAAGCTGCAAGTGGCCAGGCTCTCCTGGTCCTCTGCCCACCAGGTACTCTCATGCTTGCTGAGCCACCCACCTCCACTAGAGGCCAAGGTGAAAACCAATGAGACAGAAACCAGCAGAGGCTCTGACTGTGTCTGGTTAACACTGCGTGTGCATGTGTATGTATGGTTTGTGTGTATGTGGCTGCATGCTTGAGTTTGCTCTAGTGTGGTGTCAGGTAGGCATGGGGTCTCAGAGGGGGTTGGCTTCACAGGGAGCCAGCCCAGGCTTGGGGGAGTGGATGTCACAGCATGGCCCCATAGCACAGCCACCTGCTCAGCCCAGCTCCATCTGGGTGGCTTCAGGCAGGTCAGCGACCGAGCCTGCAGCAGCATGCTCAGCCAAGACCCTCTCTTCCCCACACCACACCACACGCCAGCTCAGGAACCGCTCTACACTCCATCTGGGCCACCACCTGGGCTGTCCACTGCCCTGGCACTTGTGCCTATGTGGGGTGCATGGCATGTGTGCACACAGGCATAAAAGGCTTTCCAGGAGCCCTGGTTCAGCAGCTCAAGAAGCAACCTCCTTGTGGCTATGCCATCAAGCACAGAGGGGTCTGGACATGCATGCCCACACACCCCATACCCAACTCAGGTGGACACCACTGCTTGTGCATGACAACACACACATGTACACATGCATACAGCATTCACACAAGGACATGCACATACATGGTTGGAATTCACACAGTCACAGATGCATCATAGATATGGACACATATGCACATCATAGATAACCAGAGTGATGAACTGGGGGTGGCTGGGCAGTTGCAGGCTTCCTCCATATTCTCATTGATAGTCAACCCAGAGCAGATAGCTGCCTCTGCTGCCACTGAACACCATGTGGGTATCCGTGTCAGAGTGGAGAGGGACCCTCCAAAGGGTCAGCATGTCCACACCGAGGTATGAGAGTGGCACAGGTGAGGCTGAAAGGGGCTGCAAGGTCTGAAGGAGTGGACGGGCCCAGGAGACCCCACCTAGATTTGGTGGGTGCAGAGGCAGCCCTTCTCCCTGCCCTGTCCCCTACCAGATGTGGATGACAGGAATGCATGCAAAGGCAACAGAGGCGGCTGTACCAGGCTATCGATCACCCAGCCCTGGGAGCCACACAGCTGTGCAAGCTGGTGCTGGCGCCCCCCACCCCCACCACTGGAACTAGGGGCTCTTCCTGGGCCTTCCGGCTCCAGAAGGCTCCTTCAGTGTTGGCCCTTCAGGTTAGGCATCGGTGAGGGGAGGTGACAGAGTCCATCTCATCAGGTGCTGACCCCAGGAAGACCCAGAGGAAATACAGCAATCACCTAGCACAGTCAGTGTACAGGGAAGGGAGACCACACCAGCCACCCATAGACTCATACACAAAGACATACCACTGCCCCTCACCCGACTTGTGACTGACCTGTACATGCTCCCAGATGCCCTGGCTGCATTCCCTGTCTGAGGGGAACCCTTGGCACTTGGCAACCTAGGTGGCCACGAGTAGATCACAGCTCAGCCATCCTGCCCCCACTGGGACTCGAGAGCACCCCACGCAGCTTCCACTTGGTTGAGGTGGGGCTGGCTGGTACTCCACACTTTCCCTTGCCTCCCCATTGTGCCCAGGTGGATCCGCTCGTGGAGTCTAGACTCAGGGCACTGGGGACGACCCGGCAGCTGAGCCGTTCTGCCTCTCTCGCGCCCCGTGCTTCGAGTGCCCACCCAGCGCCTCAACTTCGTAGGAAGCACCGCTGTCCGCCTTACCAGCGTCTGCCGAGCCGAGCCTGCGGCTCCCGCCAAGTCTGTGAGAAGGAAAGAACTTCCCGCGCTCACCCGTGGACGCCGCAGGGGAAACTGAGGTCAGATCCTGGGAGAGGTTCGGGCGCACTGGCGTCTCCTCAAAACTGCAGCCGCCGACTGCGTCCCCCCACCCCCGACGCCTGCTCGCCCACCGAAGTTGGCGGCGAAGCGCGCGCGTGCGCTACGGCGCGGGCTCCGGGGCGCGGCGACCTCCGACCCGGCTGGGGCGAGGGGAGGTGGCACAGTCCTTGCCCGTGCACTCGCCGGCCGGCTCGGGACGGAGTGCTTGCTGACCGTGGATGCCGCAGGGCCACTGAGTCGGGAGTGGCGCGCAGGTGCGAGCGAGTGGGGGGCGATGGGCACCGTCCCCGCCTCCGTTGCCTGCAGGCTGCCGCGGGGGTGCGCAGAGGCGCGCAGGTCTCCCGGGTCCCCGCAGCGGTGTGAGGGGGTGTCAGCGATCATCTGTCAGGGCTCTGGTCCCGGACTGCCGTCTGCCCACCTAGCCGGGGCTGGGGCTGAGCCCGAGGACGGGTCAGCAAAGCTGTTCTGCAGGGACCAAGCGCAGACCCAAGCTGCCTGCCTTCAGCTCTCTTGGGGCTGGCAGCCCTGTACAGTTTGTCTCCAGACAGAAGGTGAAATAGTTCAGTGCTCCTGTGCCCCTGCCATCCTTCTGATGGTCACTTCACCAGGCTGGACACTGTGTGCCCCCTTTCTTGGATCCAGCACCACAATCCTCTCTCCCCAAGAGGTGCCTGGGAGATGCAGTGCTGGACAAGTTTTTGCCTATGATGTGAAGGAGCCTTTCCTCTCTTGGGAGGTCATGAGGGTGGGTGGTAAGAGGGCCTTAAGAAAGGTGAGGGAGGCACACCATGAACTTGGAAACGCCCTCCCCACCCTGTCATAGCCAGATCTGCCTCTGACCTGTGAAAACTCAACATCTCAGGGTCCTCTTTTTCTGCTGGTCCTGACAGAAATTTGTCTGGCCAATTGGTTCTATCACAGAGGTGGACACAGACATGACTGGAACAGCTAGAGCCTTTGATTAAGGGACAGCACCTTTACTCAGAGATCTATGAAATGCGTTCAAGATATTGAGTCTCCAGGCCAACTCTGGGGACATTAGGAATCATTTGACTGTTGGGGGCCAGATTGCCTGCAACAACTACAGGCTTCTGGGGTCTTCCAACCCACTTCAAGAATAGGGAATTTGGGGAAGTAGGAGGCATCTAGTGGCTTCTGGGTGCTGCCTACCAGCAGGACAGAGAGCACTGGCCTCAGAATCCAGCACCTCCGTGACCCTGTGAGCCAAGCCCTAACTTCCCAGCCTGTTCAGTGGGGGTGACAGCCAGGGCCTAGTTGCTGGCAGGGATCCTTGGAGTGCTGGTTAAGGAGCAGAGCCACATGGTTCTGGGGACAAGTCTAGTTTATTCTCTTCCTGTTCCCATGCTACCTTCTGATGCAGTAGTCCACTGCCATCTGAGAGGTATCCATGGGTGGTGTGGGGCCAAAGGTGCTGTGACTATGGCAGTGTGCTAGTTTTATCTTTGCCTTCCTGGCCTGGCCTAACTGACCAGCTGACTGTGCAGGTGGCTTTGTGCTGGGAGACAGCTTGTGCAGCCATCATGCCAGCAGCCCTGTGGAGACAGGGACCAGGAGACTGGTCTCTCACCATGGGTGCTCACCAGAAAGGCAAGGGTCCCAGGGACAGTTCTGTGCTCTTTGGGCCCTCACTAGTCACCTCTGGCTGACCTACCTGAGGATCATGGAGAAGCCATGTCTGCCAGTATAAGGAAGGGCTGGCCAGAGGCTATTGGCATCATCTAGGGAAGCTCTGGTCTTGTGAAGCCCTGATCTTGGAGGGCCCTGGTTTCAACGTAAAGGGAATGAAGCTCAGTGAAGCTTAAGTGACTGAGGAACCCCAGGAGAGACTAGGATGTGGTGTCATGTCAGAAAAGCAGGAAGGCACTAGAGGAAGGCACTAGAGGGGCCCTGTACCACCTCACCCCTGCCTGAGGAGCCTTTACTGAGGTTTGAGAGGATGAAGGCATTGTACCTGGAGGCACTCAAGGAGGGTGACTTGGATGGGATTTCCAGTCATACAAGAGAGATCTATGAAGGGAGAATGCACAGGCCTTGGGCTCTTGCTCTTGGGGGTCAAATGAAGATGACTAGATGCTTGTCCCTTGCCCTCTGTCCCAGGGGGTCCCTCAGGTTCTCTTCCCTCAGATCATGACCACCTGCTGGGACCTAGCCTCTCTACATACCGGAAACCTAATGCTGGGCCTGGGACCCTACAAACTTGATCCCCTGTATCCTGACCTGCTAAACCCCTGCCCATACTCCTTGGGCTATATCAAAGGGGCAGAGTGGAGCCTCTATCTTGGGAGACTCCTTGCCTTAGGGATATCCTAGGCAGTGGTGGTGGTATCTTTTCCTTGGTACTACTTGCATGGTGCCCCTGCTTCTGCCCTCAGCTGGAGGTTTATCTCTACCATTAACCTTTTCTGCCTGGCCTGCCCATGGCTACCTGCCTGTCACCTCCACTACTGCTGGGGCTTGCTGGCTGGACAGAGCTGGGGATGGGCAGGCTGGCTGGGGTCTGCAGCCACGGGGTGCCTGGGGCAGACCTGTCTCAACTTCTCAATGTTGTAGCCCTAGCTAGGATAGGTGTGGATGAAGGCACAAGCCATGGAGCCAAGCTGGACACTCCCACTCACAAGCTGCACACATGCACCCAGAACTCTGCCTGAAGCTTGAGACTGGATATATTTGCAGCGGCAGCAATGCTAGGCCCCTGGGGTGGTCAGCATCACATAGCATGCTTACCTATGGCTCTCATCTGCCTGTCTGATGGGTGCAGGAACTGGGACAACCCCAAGTTACAAGACCCTCAACCTGGAGTACCTGTGTTGTCCCTGGGACCTTCTGCTTCTTGCCTCAGGCTGGTGACTGCCTGAGGTATGTGGTTGAGGGCCTGAGGGACTGTACCCACTGAGGCTATAGACTGTAACAGTATGGGGGAGCCAAAGCCAGCACACAGTACAGATATGAGTAAGGAGATGGGTGACCAGGCAGGATTTGAGAAGACTGGGTATGAGCTTGGCTCACAGTGTACATGTAGAGCTTGAATTCAGAATTCTCCACAACTCATTGGTCAACTGGGGCTCAGTGGAGTTGCTCCTCTGTGTGTCTCAGATAACTGGGAGGGGCTGAGGGGCAATGCTGCACAGGGAGTGAATACCCCATCACAAGAACATCCAAACTGGGGTATAACCCTCTTCATTCACAGAGAGGGCAGCAGCACGCTGGTGGGATGAGGCTCAGGCTGCCCAAGCCCCCACCCAATTTCTGAGCCTGGCACTGGTTGAGCAGTGCCTGGGGCCGACAGCAGCCATATGTTGGGAAGAGGAGCTGTGTGCGTTGCTCTACGGCCCCCAGGGCCGGCCTTCCTGGGCCTGTCACAGATGATTTTTCCCGCCTGAGTGGCAGGCTGGTTCGGGTGGGGCAATGGGGGACTGTTAGCTGGTTTCAAGTCCAGGCCCCCCACAGCCCTTGACCCCAGGATTTGCCTGTCTTGGGGCAAGTCCTGCCCTTGGCCTCGAGCCCCCTACTACTTCACTGAATGCCCCCCCTGCTGTGGTCATCCTTGCCCAGCTCAAGACTGGTGGCCCTGAGACTAACTCTGGCCAGTCAGCAAGGGACAGACCTTCCTGGTCTGATGTGGGTGGCAGCCAGGGGTACACACTGGGCAGCCATGTGCCCCGGGCAGGCAGGAGAGGCCAGGAGCACAGCCCTGTCAGCCCAGCGCCCAGAGCTGTGCAGAGGGAGGCAGGGAGGCCACAGCTAATTTGTACACTAAGTGCTTCTGACAGGGATGCCTCACAAGTGAGAACACGCCACCACCCGCCCCAGGAAGGCCATGATAGCTGGCAGCACCAGCAGTGAGTACTGGGAGGGGGTCGTGGGAGAATAGGGCCAGCCCACACCAGGAAATAGAGACCAGACAGCCACTGACAAAACGATGACACTGTCAGGGTGAGACCACAGGAGACTGTTGAAGGGTTGGGGGGACTTAAGTGGGGAGAAGGAGGGGAGACCTAAGGACTGTCCTCCCAATACCTTGTGTTCACTGTCAGCTGCAGTGATGAGTCCTGTCTGTTATTCTCTTGAGCTTTGTGACCCTATGCTCAGGACAGTTTGCACTATTCTCTGCAGGCTGAGCTGAACCTCAGGTGCACTGCAGTGGTGGCCCAGCTGTCTGGCCAGGCCTGCTGATACCAAAGTGGATGCTATTAGCTCCTAAGACTGGGCTGGCTCCCCCTCCACTCTCTATACACAATCCAACTGCCTCCTCCAGACCTCCCACCCTAACTGCACTGGACCCAAAGAGCTCCAGGTTGCTGTCCATTATCAGCTTAAAGATCTCACCTGAGGGTCTGGGATTTAGCTCAGATACCTGCCTGGAAAGCATGAGGTTCTGAGTTTGATCCTGGGCACCAATAAAGATAGATAGATAGATGATAGATAGATAGATAGATAGATAGATAGATAGATAGATAGATAGATAGACAGACAGACAGACAGGTAGATGGATGGATGGAAGGAAAGAAGGAAGGAAGGAAGGAAGGAAGGAAGGAAGGAAGGAAGGAAGGAAGGAAGGAAAAGATTTCACCTGAGTGTCCCCAAGTCCTCTGTGGAGCCCTTTCTTTACCCATACCCACTGCCTGCTAGGGCCAAATTGTGTGCACATCAGTTGAGTGGGAGAATGTGCAGCTGCAGGCCTGTGTGGACATTGGAAGTTCCTTGTATCGTGTATCCTGGGCCTCCCTCCTGGTTTGTCAAAGGGGTGGGTGTGGGTGGGTGGGGCCAGAAGGGGTCTCAAGAAAAGCCCATGTCTGGGATGCCCATGGTGCCAAGCATGGAAGGTGCCAGCTCTTGCCAGATGTGCAGCTGATGTGACCTGGGCTCTACCCCACAGAAGGTCCAGCCTGGTGAGCAGTAGTGGGGGGGGGGGCAGGGCCAGCGCTGGGCTCAGGCGCTGTGGGCTTCGAGGTGAGATGTGTTATGGCAGCTGCCCCGCTGCCCGAGGCCCGCCTGGAGCCAACACTGCTGGTGGCTTTAATTGCTTTCACATTCAATGGGCTGGCCTGTGACAGGCCTCTTACAAGGCGCACTCTGGCTGTGACCCACCCCCAGTCCTGCTCTGTGCAGGAAGCATCCTCCAGCCCCAAAGGGGCTTGGGCTGCAGGCCAGAGGGGACTGAGCAACTCAGCATCACCTGTGACACAAGGCAGAGGCCCAGGCTAGAACAAGACTGGGAGGGGAAGCAGTGCAAAAGCAGAGTAGGAATAGGAGCAGAAGCTTGAGTTGCCATTCCACTCTGCCCCCCTCACTGCATCTGCTCCTGCCTGGTGACTGATGGGTTCAGACAGGGTCCCAAAACACAGAGAGGGAACCCCCCACACACACTGTTCTGTTTGCCACAAGGGTCCTTTCTGAGGTTGCAGTCTGGCCCCAGCTTCTGTCCAGCCTGGATGTTTGGTCCTTCCTGACAGCATCTGCCCAGCCTTTCCCTTGCCCCCTAAAGGCACATCCGAAGTTGATCTTGAGGACAACTGCACACATGCTCTCTATCACAGGCCCCGGTAACCTGAGGTACAACTCCACCATGAAAACCCCACCTGCTACCTAGGGAGATGGCCCTTGAAGTCAGTCTGCTTTTCTACAGGCCCAGACCCCAGGAGGAAAACAGATAGGAGCCTCCTTTACAAAACAAATCGCTTTTATTTGGTCCTTAGAGCCTGAGTGGAAACCGCCCATGGAGTCCTCAAACCAGGAAGGGACTGACAGCTGAGAAAATGGTCTCTGTTGGGAGAGCTGGCCATATTTACAAGGTTAAAAATATTCACAGCTCAGAATAAAAGGAGGCCCAGAGGGGAGAGAGGAATGCGTTTCCAGGTGTAAAAGCCTTACAAACCCCACAAGATGCGAAGGCCTGCAGGACCATGGTGGCTGGGCAGGGAACCCAGGAAGCTGGACTTGGACATCCACGTGGCAGACAAGCAGACTGGCTTCAATAAGCAGTGAGGGGATGCCAGGCAGGTGGGTGGTTCAGTTCCCTGGGCTTCTTGAGGGGAGTGGCTGTGCCCTGCCTTGTGCCTGTGATAGGGCTAGGGTTCTTCTCCGTGGCTAGATGAAGGCCATAGGATGGGGCTGGCCCATGGTTCTACTGGACCCTGGCCTGGCCAGCCACAGTTAGGGTTGTTGAGGATGAAGCACCCCACAAGTAGCAGGGCTGGGCCCAGCTCCCAACTTGCTGCCCTGTCATGGCTTCGATCCTGGCAGGCGCTCCAGGAATTGCATAGGATCATGGGAGGGGCCCTGGCCTGTGGCTACCAGGCACCCACCTCCTGGGATGCGCTGCTCAAACACCAAGGCTCCAGGAACCCTGCCTGTCTCTTTCGGGTGGGAGCCAGGATCTGGAAAAACTAAGGAAAGGCTGCCTCCCCAGAGCCAAGGGTAGTCTTGGCTCTCACTATAGGGTCCTAGTTTCTGACCCCCATATTTGGTTTTGTGAACAAAGCTCCTGGCTACCTTTTCCTGGCAGGAGATGGCCCATACTTAGGATGATGGGCCAACCTGGTTTAGACCCCCCTGTTGGTTGGATGTTGTCCTTGGGGCTGGCAAGTCATGGGGGCTAGCATGTGGCCCACCTGGTTCGAGGTATTCTGCTTAGTGGCTAGGAGCCTGGGCCAGGGTCCTGAGGGTGATCAGGGAAGGGGAGGAGTAGAAGGGCATGGGAGAGCCCAGGGGGAGCTGTGGCTGGCGGTTCCCTGGGCAGGGGTCCTGAGATTCTGGTTCAAGCGTCCTTCATCAGGGGTCTCCCTCATAAAGTGCATGTGGGGGACAGGTGGGCAATCTGCACAAGGCCCCTCCCCAGGGCACAGTGGTCACAGCGGCCGGGGACCATGTAGGCCGGCGACCTCAGGTGTGAGAGGGGGGCTGTGGGTGCCCTTGGAGGCTGTCCAGTCACTGAGGAAGGCCTGGGCTGCCTTGCGGTGTGCCAGGCGGTGTGTGATAGAGAATCCAGCGTTGCCCTCCAGCTGGGACAGGATCACCAGGACCTGCCTGGGGGAGGGGGTTGGTGAGGACCCGTGGGAAGCCAGGGTTGGGGGTTGGGGCAGGAATACCCACCTGTGCAGAGGTGGTACACTGTCCTGGGTACGCAGGCTGCCACGCGTGGACACCACATTGAAGCTGTCAGTGCAGTCACACTGGACATGCAGGTAGGACCTGGGGTGCCGGTTCTCTACTACCACGATGAGCCCAGCCCAGCCATGTGTCAGGTAGTAGCAGGTCATGCCTTCACGGCCCTACGCACAGGTGCTATATATAGGCTGGGGCCACCCAACTACAGGGTGAGGAACTCCACCCACCTTATATATAGGCTCCACCCACCTCATGCCGTTCTCCCCGGCTCTCAGTGAGCAGGATGATGGCATCAGCCAGTATGGTTGGCTGTGCCTCCACTGGCTCCACCATGACCAGTCTTGAGCTGTACACTGCAAGCACGTGGCCAGGAGGCTCAGGAATGCCTCGGGGGACCCCTGCTGAAGGGCTGGAGGCTGTAGAGGTAACATGAGTAAGGGAGCTGGCAAATTTCTCAAATGGGGAGGCAGGCTTGGACCTGGGATCTAGGAGGACTGTTACCCTGTGTGGCAGGGGGCCCTGGTGGGGCAGGGTTCCAGTGGTTGAAGGCACAGCACACCACAGCATACTCGCCGGGTTCCAGCATGACATCACAATTCACAAACTTCTTCACAGCACGTTTGCTGTGGGCCAAGAGACGACCCAGACTCAGGCGACCACCACTGCCAAAAGTGGCCCGGAACACCAGGATGCACAGGTCTAGTAGGTGGCTGTCCACTGTGTCTGAGCGCCTGCAGGCCAAAGATGGTAGGCCAGTGGTTTATATGGTTGTGGCCATGGGTCTCAGCCTAGAAGAGCCACCTTGTCCACTGCCCACCTGCTGCCCTCCTGGAAGAGGGCAAACTCCAGCGAAGCACGCTCCAGCACAGTGAGTGCCGTGACTCCCACAGGCCCACTGGCAGAGCTGGGGAAGCTCCCCTGCACCCGTGCCTCCTGCCAATCTGAATGTACCTTGCAGATATCCACAGAGTCGAAGTACCTGAATATAAGGATAGGTGTACTGATACTGCAGCTCCTGGACATGGTCCCCATACCCGTGGGCCTCTGCTGCCTGTCTCCCAGCACTGACTCATAGGCCTCACTGTCTGTGGGTAGCCTTGGTCTTTCCCTGGAAGCCCTCTGGAAAGGCTCTTCCTGCCAGGAAGTGCTTGTCCTGGCTATAGCTCCCTGGATACCACTAGGGACACCAGGTCCAGGGTTTCCTGTGCAGACCTGGATTTAAAGGGCAGCTGTGATTCAGAGTCCTAGCAAGACCTCAGATACACAGAAGCTGTGCTGATCAACTTTAGCAGAAGGGTGGATAGTGTTTCCCAAGTACCCATCCATGGTAGGCCAGGGTGTGCGGTACCTGATGAAATCACTGTACTCCATCCAGAAGACACCCTCACTACTGCCTCGTGGCATCAGCTCACCCCGCAGGTGCCCTGGCCAGTGAGGCCACTCATCAGACCAGCTGCCATTCCAGGAGAAACGGCCCCAGGGGTTCCGGAGTCGAAGGAGCCTGTAGACCACAGGGCTGAGAGCCAAGACTACACAGCATTCCTACCTGCATCCCCACATTTGACCACACCACCAGATCCTACCTGGAGCCTTGAATGTCACGGACGTCCAGGATGGAGTAGGCGTGGCGGGGGCGTAGGCCCAGGCTCTCATAGGCAGCCTCATCTACCTTCATGTTGCCCCCCCCACAGGAGGCACCCATGAGGAACCTGTGCAGCAGAGTGACTTTTACTGACCAGGGTGGGTAAGGACAGCAGATGGGGAACCCTTTGCCCACAGGGGACACATGCTCAGGGAGTCTGGCACAACCCTCCATCCTGGACCCATTTGGAGAAGGTGGATCCCAGGGTCTGCACCCTTCCACAAGCTCTCACCATTGAGGCTCAGAATGCTGACCAGGTGGGGCCGGTCTCAGATACCCTCCCAACTTCCACAGAAACCTCAGTAGGCTCTGAACTGGAGGCAATAGTCACTGACTCTTCCCATAGGCCAAATCATGTGTGGTCTTCCCAAAATGTGTAGCATTGGCCCCACCTGGACAGATGCCTGGCCAACTCTTTAGATTGTAGCCAGTCTATGCTGGAGCACCTTGTAAAACTCCGTGAGAATTGGATGGCACTGCCTCCTGCTTTCCCACCACTCACTTTGCCTCTCCTCCCAATGCTGCAGGCCTTGGCAGCACCTGCCCCTCTTACCCAGCCTCCTTAGAACTCAGCATTTTGGCCCAGATGAGGTCAGTGTCAACAGGCTCCTCTCGGGGGTTAGTGGAGCTGACCTGCAGCGCCAGGCTCTCACAGGGGGCGCCAGTGAGTGTGGCCAGGCCTTCGATGGCACGCCCTGCCTGGAGGGCAAAGTAGGAGCCATGCAGCTTAGCCAGCGCCTTCTCGATGAGAGCCACCCACAGCTGTTTCCGTTGTGCCTGGGGAAAGGCTGGAGTCACAAGGCAGCCCCAATTTGTCATCCCACCCTACACCGTATGGGCCCACCTGCGAGAAGAGGAGGAAGCCAGCTTCATCACAGGGCAGCATGTCATCCACCAGCACTGTGGTCCAAGTGCCATCCTTGCATAGCCGCACCTGGTAGGCACCTTCCACACATAGGGTACGTGTGACCATCACCCTCTCGACTAGGTCAGGCCGCTCAGCTAACACTGCCAGTGCGCTCAGGAACCTGTGTGGACCAGGTGGCCTCACCAGGGGACCATGGCCAGACCAGTGGCCTCCCAGCCTCCACCAGGTTTTCTTGGCCCCGGGCAGGTGCCTGGAGCTCACCAGCAGTTCCCCAGTAGCCCCTGCAGGATGTCCGAGGGCCGGAGGGTGTGGAAGACGGACCATGGGGTGCTGTGGTCCCTGAAGACGGAGCAGTTGATCTCATGGGGCCTTAGCCACTGCTTCACACGCTGTTGGACGCTGTCACCCATAGGGAAGCCCACAGATGCAGGCCCAGGGGGGAAGCTGTCGTCTACAAAGTTCACGCTGTTCTGCAGGGATCATAGCCAGACACTCAGTCTTGGCAGGGTATGCTCAGGTCCAGGATGACCTCTTTCTCCCAAGATGACCCCACCTTCTCAGGAAAGACTCTGAAGGTTGGGTAAGGTCTACATGTGGCCCACAGACCTCTGTGCTCAGACAGCCCAATCTATGTGAAGGGTGTGGTCCTGAGGGAGTCTCAGGGATGTAGTCACATGATCAAAACACTGCAGCTGGTGACATCAACTGCAACAAGTGTGTACCTGGGGAGGTGTAGCCTACCAAGTGAGGGATCTGGGGACTTAAGGAGGCCTGCTGCTACTGCCAGGCTCAGGAGGGTCTAGAGCAGCAAAATACAGCAGCACTGATATGCCCCTTGTCTTTGCCTGGGGAGACTGCCACTGCTCCTCCACCCTGAGTTTTTATACTGCCCCTGGCAATTCCACAGTGCTCCTCTCTGAGCTCACACATCTGAGGGTATTATGGAAATTCCCAGGCAAGGGGGTATTATTATTCATCTTGGTCACTAGCAGATACCAGTGGTCTAGAGACTGAGCTTGAGTTCAGGTCAAGGAAGGGCCACTCACCTCCCGGCAGAAAGCCACTATGTTCTCCCAGAGAGCCTTGGCCTCGCCCTCGTCTGTCTGACGCCGCTTCTCCACGTGCATGCTTTCCCTGCGCCTCAGAGGTGTGGCTCCCCGGCGCTGGGCCACCAGCAGCTGGGGAGTATGGCAAGCTGCGCAGTGTTTGGCCCGGGGTGTGTTGAGTAGGGTACAGGCAGGGCAGGCCCACTGGCCTGGGCGCTCGGTTAGGAGGCGGGCAGCCTTGTGTGCTGAGGGACACCGTCCACAGCTGCTGCCACAGGTGCCTGGTTTGTTGGCACCACAGTCTGGGCAGTGGGTGGGGGGCTCACCATGCTCCTGGAAGCCATGCAGCTTGGAGCATCCACAGGCTGTGCACCTGGGGGCTGCCGTTGGGTTCCGGAGTGTGCATTTTGCACAGGCCCAGGTAGTGAAGTCAGGGCTAGAGGGGCTGGCAGGTGTGTAGCGTACGGTGTCACCAGTCAGGTCAATGACATCACTGCCTGGAGTGGGGCTGCAGGTCTCACCATGGATAAGCCTGTCCTCTGGGATTTCCTCCTCCAGCACACTCAACCTCTTGCCTGACAGAAGCTCCGCAAGGCGGGAGGCCCCGGCCCCAGCCCCAGCCCCGGTCCCAGACCAGCCTTTGGAGCTAGTGGAGGATGAGGGCTGAGCAGCCTCAGGCACAGGTGGATGCAGCTGAGGAGGAACCTCCCTGCGACTTCGGGGCACAGGGTTGTTCTGTAGGGTGGATGAAAAGGGGCTGAAGGGTGGTACCCTGGGGAGTTCCTGGTTAGCAGAAGTTGGACCTTGGCTGGTAGAGGGAGGGTCAGCCTCAGCACCTTCCCCAGGAAGGACTGGCTGGGTAGGGGTGGGTACAGCATGGAAGCCTGAGGGGGCCACTACCTCAGGGACCACCAGTGCTTCTGGAGGGATCCTAGGCAGTGACAGTTTCCGGGGGCCCCCACAGACAGAGCAGGAGCTGGCCACAGGTGTGTTGTGTAGGGTACAACGCTGGCAGGCCCAACCACTTCTGGGTTCTGCCCCTTCCTCTGGGTCTTCCAGCTCCTCTGCTTCCTCCTCCTCAGGGTGTCCCCTGGCTGGCTCCTTGCTGCCCACTGTCTGTACTGGGCCAGCCTCTTCCTTGCAGCTGCCTTTTGGCTCCACAAGGACAGTGGGTGGCTTGGGCAGAACCCCATTGATGATGGGCAGCAAAGTGGCCCCACGGCCAGGCTCCGGGGTAAAGCCACACACCTCGCAGGCCTCCTTGCCCAGGAAGTTCCGGAATGTGCAGCGAGCACAGTGCCATTTCTGCTCCTCCACGCTGAGCCGCAAGATCTGGTCCAAGTCAGGCTTGTGCCGGGGGGCCTCGCAGATGGAACACTGGCGTTGGCCGGCTGGGTTCAGGAAGGTGCAACGTGCACAGGACCACTCCCCCACCGTGGCCATAGACCCGGGTGAGTGTGTGTGGCTGCAAGGGAAGGCCCTGGTCAGTGAGACTTCTGTGAGGCTGTGGTCATGATACCACCCTACCAGGGAGGACAGCTGGGGGTGAGGGAGCTGGTGACATGGAGAGTGTGGCCAACTCAGGTAGGTAGGGGGGCTGCTATTAGTGTCCAAAGTTCTACCCAAGGTCGATCCCAAACTCTGGTCTTCTTGCTCACTAAGGGCATGATAGGCTCCTAAGCTCTAGACCTAGACCTGGATGAGCCTGTGGCAGGTAGTGGTGGGTCCTAGGTAGCTGCACAGAGCCTGTCCAGGAGGATGCCTGAGCACAGCCAGTGTGGGCTCAGCTGGTGGTCAGGGCCAGAAGGCCTGCACTTGTTGCTATCCTGAGGACAGGACACATGGTCCCTGTCGGGTTTCAGGACAAAATACAGAGTACAGTATGTGAAGAGGAGGCTGCCAGCAACCCCAGATCTGGGTGAGTTATTGGGCCTCTTCTCCCTGAGTAGAAAAAGGGGTGCTGGGGCACAGGGCAATAGGCAGGATTCACAGCAGGCAGGGGCTTTCCAGGTCCTATGGAACCTGGGGTAGGGTGAGGCTGGGCTGGGGAAGGAGGTCTCTACACTCCATATTTCTTCAACTGACTGTGACTTGGCCTGCAGGAAAATCAATTGTTCTTTGTAACAAGCCACAAAGCTTATACTTCTAATCCTTTGGGTTAGGAAGAAAGAAAACTCGCTCTTCAGGAAGAACAAAACCCCCAAAATCTCCCCAAGCAACACAAATGGTTCCCAGAGCTGATTCTATAAAGGGCAGGCAGAGTTACACTTGGCTCACATGGTGGGGGGTGTTGACCTGCCCATGGCTGTGTCCACAGTGGGGTAAGGCCTGAGTAGACAAGAGTAGCTCTGAAGAACCCTGGGGTAGTGGAGTATATGGTACATTAGACCTAGGCTTCTATGCTTAGAAAACCAAGGAACCTGCCTAGAAATGTCCAGACCTCTCCCTTCCCTTTCATGCAGAGAAGGGCTCATGTCAAGATGCAGAGCGCAGCACGTGCCCCCACAGAAACATGTGCACACATGCTTGAATACATGCCTGGGCAACTGGCTTCACTAGCACACACACACTTGGCAGCACAGCCCAGCCAGGCAGCCAGAGGGGCCTGTGTGGCCAGCATAGTGAACCTGACCTTCACAGCCCATTTCATAAGAGTCTCCAGAAAGACTCAGGCTGAGATGGCCTTAGCATGCAACAACTGGCTGTCCAGCAGAGGTGGCCCAAGCCCTCCAGGACATGCCCTGCCTCCATCTCAGGCCCCAGATTGAGAGAAAAGTGCTGGAAGAGACACAGTCCAGGTTCTCATGCACCCCTGAACTGGCCAGGGCCTTGCTTGGGCTTAGGTGGATCCAAAGCAACACATCTGCTGGCCCAGCCAGTACCTGGGAGGACATGGGTAGAGGGACATGAGAGGAATCAAAGCTGTCCTGATGCATATGGCAACTCAGGAAGATTCTGTTAGCATTTGAGAAGGTTTAAACAAAAGAAATTCTTAAAAATCAGATTTGGCCCTAGGAAAATGGCCAGTTGGGCAGAAGGGCCTATGGAAGAGGTGGCCAGTTGGGACCAAGGACTTTGAGGACTGGCTGCCTTTGCATTAGCATCACGTGGGCTGGGGTGGAAGGGGCTGAGGCGCAGTGACCAGGCAGCCAGGAGACCTAGTGGGGCCCCAGAAGTCACCTTGCTTGGTTCACTTGCTTTGGTGCATCTGCTGCAGGGCCTGTGAGGGGACAGGGGCTCAGAGTCCTGAAGCCCATGAAATAGCAGTAGGCCAGGCCAGACACCACCAGGCCTGTGAGTAAAATTTCATGTTAGAAGACCAAAGACTCATACCGATGTTCTGATAAGTTAGCAAATCCTTCTGAAATTCTAGGGCTGGGGTACAGCTCAGGGCAGAGCAGTTGCCTAGTATGCACAGGCTTTGGGTTGTATCCCTAGCACTAAAAAAAAAAAAAAAAAGAAAGAAAAAAGAAAAAAAATTTAAAATGGCCCTTCAGAATTTTCAACAAAATACTCTTATATCTTGCAGTACACAAGGTCAGACTAGAGGCAGCCATGCTAAAGACCCCAGGAGCAATTCTGCTTTTTGAGGGACTGCCTTATGGTGAGGGAGACCAAGGTAAGGGCCAGAAAATCTGGCACAGGACATCTCTGCCTTCAGTTTCCTAGACTTGGAAGGGAGGCTATGAGCTTATGGGGCATTTACAAAGCTCACCTGAAGAAGCCAGTAGTGAGCACTGATGCAGAAATTAAGGTCACTGCACCCTGTTATGACAAGAGGGCCGCCTTCTCTTCCTGAGAAAGTAAGCCAGCAAGTGGTGTCCCATCCAGCACCTTGGTCAAAGACTCCAGACTTCTGGGGCTGGGCAGCCAGCCAGTAGGTCACACAAAGGGATACTGGCCATACCTGCTAGTTGTACAGCCTGATCTCTTATCTTCCAGCTTTATACCCTGGGGACCAGGCTGATTTCAGCAGCTGTCCCTGTGTTCATAGGTGAACTACGTGTTTGAGGCTTCTACCTCATGCTCCCAAGAAGGAAAGTACTTCCTTCTAAGGTTTTTCTTGGCCACTCTTGAGTGAGGAAGGGCCAGGTTACTCTCTCTGAGGATGGCCAGCCCTCCAGGGTAGGGTATATCCTTCCTGTCTCTGTCCATCGGCAGCCAATGCTGAACCAATTGCTCATTGATGAGGTAGCTGGTGAGACATTGAGCATGAGGGAGCTCCTGTACTGCATGAGGTAGTGGGTCAGGGAGCAGAGGCACACATACCTGGTTCTCCTTGTTTAAGTGGCCTATGAGCTACACTTTACCCATACATGCAGGCTGCCGGAGGGATAGTACCTGTTCTCCTGAGGGTGTGGTGACAGTCTAACAGGCATGAAGCCAGTGTACTCAGCTCTGCAGAGTTTCTGCTTTGTGCCTTTCCTAGCCTATCAGTGCCCTTTTCATAGCTGGGAAAAGTCTGCAGACTGTTTCCCATGACTGTACCTCACTGCACTGCAGGTATATGCACACATGTGGGTGAGAGAGTCCTGTAGGGCAGCCTGATGTGGTATTAATGGCTGCTCTCTCTGAAATCTGTCAATCCCAGCTCATCTCCCCTGTTCCCTCTCTAGTTGGCTGTCTATGGACTCCTCAAGGTCATTAACAGAACTTCCTCCTGCTTTCCTTGGGCGCCACCACTCTGTTTCTGTGTGAAACAGTAACAGCCTTAAGGCCTAGGGCCACTTGCAGTGATGGAACAAGCCAGGGCTGTCAAGGGCATAGATAGCAGTCTGGCAGGAGGCCAGTGACTGCTGTCACCAGGAACTTTAATGTGACTCTGCAATGTGAGAACCAAATCCAACACACGCACATACCATCAGAGGGACATGCCTGGCAAACCCCACAGGGTTTGCTCCTCACTTGTACTGGTCCAAGGCTTTAGTGTTGCTCACTGTGGCCAGAAACATGGCCACCACCACTCTTCCTGCCAAGGTTCTCAAGAAGACAGGAAAGCCAACTATTGTATGAGTCCCCAGGGAGCAAATGTACTAAGCTCTCCAGAGCCTGTGTCCCGGACAGGTATTCTTAAGGTCTGTGATTCCAGCCCAGGGACTAACAAAGAAGGGCTGAGCCTCCTCAACTCCAAACAAACAAAAAAACAGGGAAGAGAAAAACAAACAAATATATATATATATATATATATATATATATATATATATATATGTATTACTCTGTACTCCCTCTCTCTCTTGTACTAATGGGGATTGACCTTATTTTAGACTACGTGGTCTAACACTGAGCTACATGCCCAGCCCTCTCTTTTCAAAGTTCTGTTTTAAGACAGGGTCTTATGTTGCCCAGACTAACCTCAAATTTGCAGTCTTCCTGCCTTAGCCTCTTGAGTTGTTGGGACTACAAGTGTGGGTCATCATGCCTGATTTATACTGCTTGAATTTTTACTAAATGTATGGAATTTCTATAATAAAAAAATTATACTAGGTAAATTTTTTAAATGTGACTTGGAAAACATAATTTTGGACTTTTAAAAACCTTGAACTTTTATTCCACACATCAACTTAGTAAAAAATTAAAGTAGCAAACTCATTCACCTATCTGGCAAGTGTGTGGTGACACTGCCTGCCACTGTGACACTCTTAGAACATAGTCCAGACACAAACAGCAAGCCTCTGGGCCCAGTAATTCTACTTCTAACAATTTTTCCTCAAGATATATATAAGTAGAAGTTTTTAAAAATGTGGGTAGATGAAAACACAAAATGCTCAATACCATTACGTATCAGGAAATGCAAATCAAACCAAGTTAGACACAACTGTGTATCCTCTAGGATTTTTAGAATCAAAAAGACAAGACACTAACGAGCACACTCAGGATGAGAGACACCACACCCCCACCTCCACGCTGTTAGCAGAAATGTGAAGCGGTGCAACCACTTTGGAAAGCACTGTGACAGGTGCAATGAAAGTCACATAAATCCTAGTGATTCTGCTCCAGGGATCCAGCCAAGATGAATGAAAACATGCATCCACGCAAAAACTTCAACACGAATGTTTACAGCAGCGTTATTTGTAAAAGCCAATTAGAAACAAGCCAAGTGCCCATGAACAGATAAAAAGAGGTGGTGTATCTTTACAATACAATATTATTCAGTCACAAAATGGAATGAAATTCTGACACATTTGTAACATGGATGAACCCCAAGGGCATTATTCTGAATGAAAGCAGCCGAACCCATAAGGCCACACATTGCATGATTCCCCTTATATAAAATTACTAGAAAAGGCAAACCTACAGACAGGTAGCAGGTTAGTAGCTGTCTGGGACCAGGAAAGGAAGGGAGTGACTACAAACAGGTAGGAGGACCTCTTTAGGGATGCAGAGAGGATTTCTGCACAAAGCTAATGGTTTGTACTGGTTGGAAATAATTATAATACTAGGTGAGTTTGATGCATATGCCCCATCTCAATAGCCATTTGAAAAGACACATGGAGGTGTTCTCTAGAGTGACAAAGTATGGAGAGAATCTGTGGATGTACTTTTGAGACTATCATGTGCAGAAAAAGCAGTGTACAGCCACCAGGCCTGGCCATCCTTCTTACTGGTCTTTGCTAGTATTTTGCACCTGTCTTCCCTAGACTTTAGCTCTACAGAGGCTCTCATTCACTAGGGTAACTGTTAGGACTCTGGACTCTTTCATAGCTCAAAGACCCCCTTCCTGTCCTTCATCTGCCAAGAGTCCAGACCTATGTCAAAGCCACCTGAGGACTCAAGTCTCCTGTGTGCTGCCCACAGCTCCATGCTGGCCCTCTTGTCATGCCAGCAGAAGGCAGACTGTAGGACTCACAGTCACATGAGGGCTGGAGTCAGCAGCTTCCTTGATCCAACAGAGTCTCCAGGCAGCTTTTTCAAGGCAGGAGAAGCCAAGGCAAAGGAGTACCCAATGACAGGCAGTGCTGACATACCCTGGTCTAGGAGGAGGGGGTCTTGTTCAGCCTAGAGTGAAAACAAGCTCTTGTACCTCGTAGGGAATAAACTGCCAGAAGACCCCAAGAAACAGGCCCCAGTGCTAAGAAAGGACTTTTGCCAAGGAGGGATACCCTGAAAAAGAGGCCTCTTGCCCAAGACCCCTCTTGGGGCAGTCCCTCCCCACCCTCTTACCTGCGGGCCCGGGGGCGTGGGTGCTGCCTGGTGACCAGGGCACTCCCCCAGACAGGCGCCCCAGGGCCACTCCTACACCAGCCAGCCGCTGCTGAGGGCCCTGGGTAGGGCAGCCCCCTAGGGAAGCCATGGTCTGACTCTGTCTCGGTGGCTAGGGAGGAGGCGGAGCTCCCCATGGCCTCCCTGACAGTGGCCACGCTGAGAGCTGGGCCTGGTCACCTCTGGCCGGCAACACTCGAACGGGAGCATGGAGAGGCAGAGTGCCCACGCTGGAGACAGGGTGGCTGGCTGGTCAGTGACATAACAAAAATAAAGAGAGAGAGAATAAAAAGAGAGAAAAAACAGTGTGATCACAGAGACAAAGTTCCAGGCCCTGAGAGGGTTGCCAACATTCTGAGCAGCCTGTGGTGGGGCAACAGAAAGCAAGATGCAAGGACCCGGGATTCAACTCCAACTATTCAGTGCCATGGCGCAACTCTCATAGCCAGGCCACAGCAGGTAGAGGTAGGCTGAGGCTAGCTCACAGTGCACCAGGCTTCCAACAGTGCACATCATCCCACCCTGCCCCTGAATACTCAGTAACACCCATGCCACTTGTTTCTGGTTTTCATAGGGTTTGTTTTGTTTTGTTTTGTTTGTCTTTTTGAGACAGGGTCTCACTCTGCGGTTCAGGCTGGCCTTAGAGCTCACTTTGTAGTCCAGGCTGGTCTCCAACTCCCAACAATCTTCCTGCCTCAGCTTCCCAAGTGCTGGGATTATTGAAGTACATCACCATACCTGGCTTTTCACAGGGGTTTTATTCCTTAGTTGGAAAAGAGATCACACATCTTTGCCCTATTATAGAAAAAAAAATGCATGGTTGTTTAACCACAGGAAAAGGAAAAATGAAGGGGCAGAGGGCATGCTGGTGGTCTAAGCCTCAGAAGGGTCTCAGAGAAAGGAAGTTGGAACCATCAATGGACAGAGAAAAACATAAGGGATTGGTTTAAACTGTGTTTTTGGAAGCATAACAGCCAATCTTGCAAACCCACTGTCCTAGGCCAGCCCTTCAGCCTCCCTTACAGAGACTCACACCTCCAAGGTGACCAGGAAGAAGCACAGCCTGGCTGTGGTCTCAGCAGGTGGACTATCTGCACAACAGGAGAGGTAATCCTTCACCCCTGGCAAAGGAGGCAGAGACCAAATAAGGCCTGCAAGCAGCAGTCCTGGGACAGGAGACTGATGTGGCATGGATTGCCTGGGTTACTAGACCCCAATGCCAGGGCTCTGGGCCAAGGTGGGCATCCGGGTTGCATTTCTCACTGTGGCTGTCAGGGAAGCCTAGTCCCAGTAGTCCCCACCCCTGGACCCCTCTTACCTACCAACAGTCCACCCTAGCTTCACGGTAAGCCCCTGGTACACTGAAGCTGGTATATGTGGAATTAGGGGGCAGTCCCAGATAGGGGGACCCCTCTACAGAACAGGTAGGTGAGCTGGTGGCTCCTTTAGGAGTTAGCACCTAACCAGGTACAGCAGCACATCCCTGTGTACAACCCCAGTTATTCCAGAGGCTAAAGCAGGAAGACTGCCAGTCTAAGTCAAGCCTGGGCAACTCAGTGTGATCCTGTCTCAAAATAAAATAAAGGGGGCTAGAAATGTAGCTTTGTGTACCCTGAGTTCTATCCCCAGAACAATACTGTTTAATCTTGGGTTGTTCGTTTGTTTGTTTTTGGCACCCGGGATCAAACTCACAACCTCGAGCTTGCCAGGCAGACACTTATGTCACTGAACTATACTCCTAGCCCCAGTACAATACTGTTTAAAAAACAATATAAAAGCACCTAACACCTAGAGGACTAGCAGCACTGAACCCAGCCCTTCCCCAACACCCCAGGCTATAGGCCCAATAGTTTTGCACCCTCTTGCCATCAGGCTTTGATCAGAACCAGCCAAGTCTCCCATGCAGCCACAACATCCACCGAATGGCCTTCTCACTCCAAGTGTGAAGAGCTGTTTTCTCCCAAGAGGCTGGTTGGGATGGAGCACCACTGGTCCTGAGTCCTATACCTGCTCAGGCCTCCCCCACAGGCAAGATGGGCACTGAACAAACACAGTGTGGTCCAAAGCAGAATCACAGAGCACGGAGTAGCCCACCAGCCAAAGTCCATTTTACATATTTTAGTGGCTAGGGGAGGGGGAACAGGAAAAGCATACAGGAGGTGAAAATTAAAAGGGTCCACAAATATTTTTACTGGACATGACTCCACTCATGTTTACATGTTGCCTGTAGCTACTTTTGGAAACGGCCTAGGTCAAAAATCACAAGTGTTTCCTATCTGGCTCTTTAAGGAAGCCTGGCTGGCTTAGGCCAGAGCAAACCAGGCAGGTTCAGGTTTCCTAGAAGCAAGGAAAAGTGCTAAAAAGTCAGGTAAGAGGAACCTGGGTGTACTTAGTGTAACCCAACATATCTGATATCATGGTCATTGTAAAATCCATAAAGATACTGTGAGTTCAGGTCTCTGGCCTATATTTGTTGGCTCATCTCAATATGAACATACCACCTCTTGGGACACAGGAGCCACATGTGCTGGTAATTTCTGCAGGGGGCAGTTCAATGCATCAGCTGCTGTAGTTGCAAGGGTTCTGGCCAGAGGCCCAGCAAGGTGCACTCCCTAGCTCTAGCCCATATCAGCCAGGTCACCTAAGACACTTGCCTCTCCTATGGTTAGTGTCAATGCTGGAACAATCTCTGTGTACTTCTGAGCCCTGACACACAGCAGCCTCCTACAAGAAGCATTTCCAGAGTTCTCCTCCTATAATAGACTCTTACACCCAGTAGAGTTGTCCATGAGGCAGACGTTGCTAACAACTGTGTTCAGAGCTCATCGGTGGTCAACAAAGCACCTTGCCTGTGTACCAAAAAGCAGAACTGTGTACCTCCGGGTCCACCTGCAGCTCTCCTGACTGGGCACCTACCACCTTAACCTAGAGGAAGACATCTGTGTTCAGTGCATGGTGAGGTGTGCTACTGGGAGTACAACTCAACCCACATAGGCCCCCCTTGTTCTTCACTAACCCCCTAGCAGGACCAGGGCTGAAGTGGCATCTACTACATGGAAATCTGACAAGCCCTCCACTGAGCTGGACCCAGCCTAGAGAAAATGATCCTGAAGGGAAGGGGAGGAGGCCTCCCACGAGGGCAGAACAACAGTTTCTTCCTGCTGAGTGCTCAGAAGACAAGGAATAGGGTGAGGTGGCCAGGAAGTACAAACATTTCATGAGAAAGCACTGACAGCCAACCTTCTGGGGCATTCAGGACATCTCCAGGGTGGTATCACTCTAATACCCATACCTGCCTCCAGGGAAGAAAGTCCCCAGCCCCCACAGGAGTGGTAAAGAACCCTACCCAGGCTGGATGAGTCCTACTTTTTGCCTGGGGTCCTGAGAGAAGATTCCTAGCACAGTCTCCTCTTTCTTTTTCTTTTCTTTTCCTTTTTTTTTTTTTTTTTTTTGAGACAGGATCTCACTGCATAGTTCAGGTTGGTCTTGAACTCACTATATAGCTCAGGCTAGCCTCAAACTTGCAGTGATCCTCCTGCCTCAGCAACTCATGTGCTGGGATTACTGATGTGTGCCACCATGCCCAGGCTCCTCTTCCTTGTGTTAGCCTGGGATCCTGATTTTACCAGGTAGCCACAGGGAACTTTCCTTCTGGGTGCACCTGGCAGCCCTCATTCTGCCTTCACCCTACGGCTGATGAGCCCGTGCATGGTGAACAGCTGTACCAAGGCTTCATGTGCCTTTCTTGTGGAGAGGAAGGGGCCTCTGAGGGGAAAGAAGGACCCAGTAGCAGTCCTATGGACTCTTGTTCTTGTGGCTCTGACTACTCTTCTACCAGAGGTCACCACACTCAAGTCACTGGCCCAAGGACCCTGGAGTTAAGCCTTATTTAAGCAAGGAAGGCTGGTCCTCCCAGGTCTTCTCACCCCAGGGCCTGGGCACACAGTGAGTAAGTGTATGTTACAAGGGTTGGGGCCATGAGGAGCACTGACATGGACAGGGTCAGTCCAAATCCCATCTTGGGTCTATCTTTCAATAACCTGGGAAGACAGTGGGATCTTATAGGAAGCAGCACTCTGAGGCTTCTCCCCAGATAGAACATGAGAGTGAGAGCTTTCCACAGAGCACGACATGTGACAGGCCTGACATTCTGCCTGAGGGCCAGCCTTTCCTGCAGAGCCTGGTGGGATAAAACTGCCACTCCAGCCAGTGCCTCTTGTGCCTTCACTTGTGTGCCCCCATATACTTAATCAGCAAATATCTACAGCTCTGCCACTGCCAGGCTGTTTTAGGTCTTTGGATGTAGCAATCAGTGATGCTGAGAGGGTCCTGCCACTCATAGCTGTATGACACACTTCAGAGCCAGAGAGCACTGCGACCATACAGCCTCCCAGCAGGAAGGGGCAGGGTATACTGAGCATGATAAGGTGCCTACTTCTAGTTGGGCATGGTGGCACAGGCCTGTAATACTGAATCATAAATTTCAGGCTACCTTATGCAATTTACCAAGATACTCTCTCAAAATAAAAAATAAAAAGGGCTAGAAATGCATCTTACCGGTAGAGTGGTTCCCTATTTTAATATCTGTGTTGCTAAAGTGAGTATGTAGAGTGCTTCCCTGACAGGAGTAAAGCCCTGGGTTCAAATCCCAGGACCGCAAAAAAAGAGATGCTTGCCTCCCAGGCCAAGGGAAGGGACTTCCTGCATCATTTGTCATATCCTGAGACCCAAAGACCAGTTCCTCCTCTACTTTTATCTGGGAACTGCTGCCCTAGTTTAAAATGGGGCAGTGGCCTAGATCTGGCCTCAGGGAAATGTGGGGGTGGCTGCTACTGCCCTGCAAGGAAGATGCTAATTAACCAGAACCCACAGGCCTGGCCTAGACCTGGCTGAGGCACACCCTGCAAGCACTTGGAGAACAGCAGGGTGCCCAGGACAAGGAAGATTCCCCTTAGGACTTAGCATGGGGTTTACTCTAGGTCAGAAGGCCAGGTCCTGGTGGTGACATCAATACCCCCTTTGCCTTGTGCTGCCCCTCTGGCCCTATCCTTGCTTACCTCTGGGTGTGGGTCACAGGTGCTAGTCTTAACAGCCTGTCCAGAACAGAGACACTCAGCACATCTCAGGTACAAACTCAAGGGTACTTCCTAAGGAGCTGGTTCTGGAGGTCATTGATTCTTCTAAGTTAAAAAACCTATCCAAGGGCTGGGATCACCTACTGGTGTATGCTGGTGCTGCCTGCCCCTTACCTTCCAGCCCAGGCAGACTGACAGTATCTTCTACATCAGCCAAGGTAGAATGACTGCTCCCAAGGACTACAAGATGCCTCATTACCAGAAAAACAATCTGAGGATGGCATCCTGAAATAACCAGGAGAGGCCCTGTCTCATCCTCAGCTCATAGGGCTCTTGGTGTGTCCAGGCAAAGAATCCTCTTGAGTGTTCTTGTCTAGGAGTGCCCTGGCCACAGTGCCTGCTCTTGTACAACCAAGCTGAGCCATATGCCACTGACCTGCTAACTCATAAATGCACACAAGACCCCTGTACCCTCTCTTACCTGCCCCTGCCCAAGTGTGACAGCAGACCATGTTCCCCATGCTGTGACAATGCCTGCCTTCCAGGATCTACTTGAAAAATCTTGGGAAGGGCTTCCCACCACTGCAGCAACCCCAGTGTTACCTCCACCCAAGACAGATACAGGAGATAGAATAGAAACAGGGGGCAACTTCAGCCAAGCCTGGCACCTATGGCTACTCCCCACTCCCCAGAATTGCACTCACCAGACCAGGAGGTTGCCAGTCCAGACATGAGGCCAAGAGCAAGCTGATACCTGAAGACTGCAGATACCAAGGCCAATTTCTGAGGAAATAGCCTGAGGCAATGAAGTTTTTGTCTTGTAAGGCAGAAGGGCCAAGGGCAGGGAGAGAACGCCCTCTTTTGCTTATAAGAAACCAGGCCTAGACCTACCCTGTGGGAGAATTCTACCATGACCTCCACCCCCGTGAGAACTTGAAGAGCAGCAATCCCTGGAGACAGGTGGAGGCACAACATATCTGCACCCACCGTGCCCACATCACCAGCTCCCTGCCCAGGCCCTCAACCTTGGCCCCTGTGTCTTAAGAACAAGAAGAGGTCAGGCTAAGGAATGGTGGTTACACACACTTCCCACAATCTTTGCTCCAGCATCACTGCTGGGGATGTGGAAGGGGTTCCATGTGGGATTCAGACTCAGGGCAAATGGCAGACACCTCGGGTGCTTGGATACCTAGGAGGGCATGGTTCCACCAAATCTACTATCACATACATCTAGGAATGCTAAACCACAGCACCAAGGCTTAGCAGTGTGGCTTTCCTAAAAGAGGTTCCCAGAAGGTTGAATCAGGCTCTGGAGGGAAAGAAAGCAGATCCCAAGGATGCAGGGATGTCCTCCACTGGAGCACTCTAATCGTGCTGCTCCACAAACACAGTACACACACACAAACAGGTCACAGTGCTGGGCAATGGACACACCCAAGATGCATAGATACACAAGCTCCTGATGCATCTGTAGCAGGTTCAATGCTTTGGGAAGGGATGATACATAGACTGGCAACTACGGCTTCCACACATAGGGTGTACCTTCCTGGAGAGTCTGAACTCTGTCTGGGAAAGTCAAACTTGGCCTCTGAGCTTTTCTGCACAAGCTAGAGTCCTGAGAATAGGTATGTGGCCCAAGCCCTAGGCCTGCCACTATGATATCATTTATATCATCTGAAAGGCTGCACTGTACCTGGCACAGGGGTACAGGCATGTAATCCCAGCACTTAGGAAGCTAAGGCAGGAATACGGCAATTTTGGGTCCAGTCTGGGCAACTTCAAGATCCAGTCTCCAAAGAAAAATAAGGGTTGGCGACATAGCTCAATGTAAAGGCCTTAGGTTCAATCCTCAGTCACACACACACACACACACACACACACACACACACACACACACACACACAGAGCCTGGGGACAGCCTGAAGGTCTAGGTTCAGTCCTTAGTATGCATACAATAATTATAATAACAACAACAAAATAAAACAAAGTTTGGGCTTGGGGGGGGTATAGCTCAGCAGGATGGCGCCTGCTTGGTAAACGTGAGATCTGAGTTTGATTCTTGGTTCCAAAATAAAATAAAATAAAATAAAATATAATAAAACAAAACAATATCTACCCCACGATAGAAGGAGACCTGTGCCCTGAAGGCAGCAAGGGCTTAATTAGAATCTCCACTGCCCTCATCTAAGGTCCCCAACTTGTCCAGCCTAACTAGCAAGGCCCATGGCCAGCCCTGGATCAGCCATGACACCAGAAGGGGCTGCTCAAGATTTTGTATTGCCCTCCCTCAGCCTGAAGAGAGGCAGGCCATAGGCTAGCATCAGCCAGGGAGGAAACTGGGGTCCTGAGGAACTCCCAAGCAAGGTGCCCAAATGATGCAGGAAATCAGGGCAAACAGCCAGATAGACATCAAGATTCCCTAGACCTAGGTCCTGGCACTCCCACTTGACAGCTCCAACTGCCAACAGGCAACCACTGCTTCCAGCTGCATGGCTCTGCTTTTCTTGGTACCACTTATCACATAAAAGGAGCCGTGGCAGGAGAGGCACTCACATGTTTCTATCTTGTTCTTCCTGGCCCTGTGTGAGACCCAATGTAGCCTCTTGCATGCACTAAGTTGTTACCCTCCTGTGTGAGCAACCTCAGCAAAGTGAACCATGGAGGTTTTCCTCAAAATAAAAGGCCCACCTAGGAGCCACATATAGGAATAAAATCCTTGGGGTCCAAAAACAGAAAACTTCCTATTAACAAACTCAAGAAGGAACATGGCCTGCCCAAACCCCCTCATCCTACCAAGCTAAAGCTAACACAAGAATGTGCTATAAGGAGGCTTTCTTCAGGATGCAGATTGGTTAGTTTTTGTTGAGCACTTTGTCATCTGCAAGCTACCAGTTGCCAGCATGAAAGTCCGGACCCAGGGCTGGGCCACTAGAACTGCACTGGGGGCTCTGAGATCCTCAGACTCTCTGCTCACAGATGAATTACACTGTCCCTTGGACCTGGACTCTGAGGCACCTAGTCCTCTGTGGAGGGACAAGAGGACTTTCCTGAAAGGCTCAGGAAAGGATAGTCTGAAGAACATCCACAAACCAGTTCTGTTTGTGGCAGGGAATGGGGTAGAACCACTGTATGTTCTTTGTCTGTGGAGTTGCACATAATCTTAATTATGCAGCATGAAAAAGGAAATTAAGTTTTTCAAAGTGGTACTGTCAGGGAAACAGAAACACACTTTGGATTTCATTTTTTAGTTTATAAGTTCATGTTTAATATGGAATACTATTTTTAAGTTATTTTAATGTGGATAAAAGGGTACAAAAAGTACTTTTGTTTTTTAAGTACAAAGTTTCTTCTTTGCCAAGTAGTAACAGGAGCAGCCCAGGCCCAGACGGACTGAAGGCCCAATTGTGGCAGGACAGGAAGTACCAAGTTCTCCACTAGCCCCAAAGAGAGGCCAAGAGGAGTTGGAAGAGTGTAGGTCCCGACCCAAGAACCAGTCCTCTTGGCACTTCCTTCCTCAGTGAGATCTAGTCTCCACACAGCTGTCTCTTCAATAGGGAAAAGGGTTCCAGAAAGCACCACACCTAACTGTATTTCCCTTTAAAGGGAGGTACGATAGGGCAAGGGGCAAAAGGTCTGATAGGCTCAACTTGCCTGAGTGACTAATTCCAAAGGGCAACTTTTTCAAGGAAAGTGGAGAGTGAAGGGAGGAAATCCTTCTGCAATGAAGCATGTTTGCTCCCAGAGAGTCAGGAAGCCACAAAGTCTGTCTACAACTAGTGCAGCTGTACTACGACATTTTCAAACAGCAGTTATCGACCTGTTTTCCTCCTGATATTCCCCAATCCTTCCAGATACATCCTCCAGCTTGGCTTCCAGGAAGGTATGAATAGCAGCTCTTAAAGCTTCCTTGGCCTAGGCTGAGACATTAGGTGTGGGAAGCAGAAAAACGATGTGCATTTGCCAGAAAAGGCAAGCAAGAGGGAAGCATTTGTCCATGAGTCTTTTTGACATGTAGACTTCAGTGAGCCCATCTGGGGCCCCATGAATTTTTTTAGGAATGATGGCTATACTGGAGCTTGCCATGTAGCAGCTCCCACAGAAAAGTACAAAGGTACAAGCAGACTGCCTAGAGCAGTAGTGGTGAACCTATGACACATGTGCTACAGAGGGCTGTTGATAAAATGAAAGCTCTATAAGGTTCGCCATCACTGGCCTAGGGCCTTTTAGCTCATTTTAGGGCCCCACACTGTCCCTACCTGGGTCTCAGTAGTGGGCTAGGAAGCCCTGTCTTCCCACCTATTCCCTGCCCTCCATTAGCCCAGCTGTAGGCCTTATCCTGGAAGCACCATGTCATCTATGAACCCACACTATTCATCATGAAGTTCTTATATAGCCATTTCTGGACCCACATAGTAACAAGTCCAGCCTCAACTCATAGCCTTCTCTGCCTCCTTCCAGTGACACTTAATGCAATGGCCACAGGTCGGCAAGTCTCCTCCTTACTCAGACTCAGAAACAAGCCAAAAATGGGCACAGACATCCCTCTTCCACAAGAAGCTTTGGTGCTAACTTTCTGGACTGTCTCACGAGCTCCACTCAGACTTCAGAACCTAAATGACTCACAGTTGCCTGCAATAAGCAGCTAGGGATATTCATGGGCTACCAGTTCAAAGCAGGGCTACATGGAGCTGGGCACAAGGCCTACTGAGCGACAAAAACAAGTCTCTGCCTTCTAAGCACTTGTACCTAGCAAGGGAGACGTGTTGAGTGTGAGTGCTGCCAGCAGACCCCTGGGATGGGGGACAAGGACGTTAAAATGGGACATAGGCCTTCTGGACTTTTTTTGAATAGAGGATGAAGGTCAAGTGGCTCCACACAGCTGAGGCACAGTAGGAAGAGGGGAAGGGTTTGGAAAGAGGGGGAAGTTTGGGAAGAGGGGAAGGTCAGAAGGTAGAGCCTATATCCACGCTGAGCAGTTAGGAAAAAAGTGAGTGCTTTAGGATAGAGAAACGGAACCACACTCTACTTCAGGATGCTCTTGCACAAGTACTGTAACAGGCATGGATAGGAACCAGAGGCCCAGACAAGTGAGGTGTGGCAATCCAGTAGGAAGGCGAGATCCCTTAAAGGCCCCAGGGAGGCAATGTCTTTCTTCTGGGTCTGGGTGGAGGAGACTGATCAAACCACAGGTGTGCGCCCCACTCCATTTCAGCCTCACAGTCAAAGAAGAATGTGGATGTGACAAGTCACCGATGTTCTTGGATTTTTATAGATACAATATGCAGAGTCCAATCTGCTTTCACTTAATAACAGTTTACCTTCTGAGTACCTGTCCACACCTGTCATACAGAAACCAGAGCACTAGATCAGGGGTTGCTCTGCCCCAAATGGCAATGTGGACAGCTGCCCTCTTTCTGCTCTTTTCCCTGACAACTCATAAACATCATGTTGTTTCAGCAAGTTTTCAGGGCAGCAGAACCCTTCTTTCCAACTGCCATGTATGAGGTAGTGCAATGAGGTAGTCAAAGGCAGCCTTGTGAATCACAAACCTGCCTTGGTTTCCTTATCTGTAAGAGGGGGATTATTAGAGTACCAAAGCCTGGGAGAGGCAGAGCAAGAAAGGGGCAAGAGGACTTGCAACAGGCAGAGCCTGATGTGCAGAAGGTTCAGCCTACATCAACAGAGGAACTGCAAACCTTTCCTATAAGGCTTCCACACAGATGCAGGCTCAGGGCCCAGTCTCTTACTGCTCTGAGACTATGCTTAGTGGAAAGCCCTTATAAGTCCCTGTAAAGTCTGTAGCTCCGAGTCTTGTACCCAGTGGGCTTGAACTTGCCTTCCTCAAGAGTTGAGATCACTAAATTGTCTGCCATACAAGGACCTCCAGGGATTTTTAGTTGAAAGGACAGAGTGCGGACAACCTCATAGGAAGCACAGCATGCAACCCCACTGTCAGGCTGAGCTGGCATCCTGTAAGATCTACTTCCCCGCTAAGTGACAGACCCATGGGCTCCGTTTCCATCTGAGGGCAGGGAGACACTATCTCTTGCTCCTCTTTCTGTCTGAGAAAGTCACTCAGAACTGGATGGGTAGAATTACCTTACTCTTCATTCTGCTTTGCACCTGGGACTCAGTGGGCAAGGGGATACCAAGATGGGGGTGCACAGGCCCTACAGGCTCCCAAACAAATTGAGATTCCTCCTGCAGCTCACCTCCTGGAGTTGCAAGATCCCAAACACCTAGGCCTCAATTGTTTTTGGGATTCTGGTACCTGTGGTGTGGTCACAAGCTCTGGGAACTAAGGAGATTAAACACTAGCCCAAGCAGGGTACCCTGACTACTCAACAGGGATCTATGGTCAGGACCAGAAGGGCACTTTCTGCAGCTAGCAGGAAATGCTGGTTGTCAGGAGCCAGCCTCTGTAACTTCCCCACCCGCTGGGAGGAACAGGGAAGAGGAAGTGTGGGATGGCCAGGGTACAAATAAATAATGCCCACTGCCCTCTGTACATCACTCCTAGGATCCCTAGGCAGCTACAGTAACTGTGGAAGGTCCTCCTCAACACATGCCCTGGTGCAATGGAACAGCGTTTAACCTGGGGAAAAAGGGCACTCAAGGACAGGAGGCAGGGAAACTGCCACCTGTGTTCAGGGCACCTGGGCTAGCTTGGAGTGACCCATAGGACCAAGCACCAACAGTCTAGAGTCTACACCCTCCTGCTACCAATTCGCGGTCTGGGGCCCTATCCCCAGGCTGAGCCTCTCAGGTCCCTAGTCGCTAGCCCCCCAGGCCCAGCAGCTCAGTCTGAGGCCGCTGTCCACCAGGCTAAGTCCCCTGGTCCCGGGCTGCTGTCCCTAGGCCGAGGCCCCAGCCTGACAACCCTGCTTTACCATCCCGGGGCCCCTGACCCTCAGGCCGAATTTTTTGGGTTGCTGCCGCCCAGGCCAAACCCTTCAGTCTGAAGCCGCTACTACCCAGGCCGAGACTCCCCGGACCTGGGCCGCTGTCCCCGAGGCGGAATTCCGTGGGCCTGGGGTCGCTCCTCCGTGGGACTCACCTCTGAGAGCTGCGGCGCCTCCTTAGCGGGTGCGGCTGAGAGGCGCCTCCGTCGGCTGATCCCCAACTTGAACGAGAGAGGTACAGCCTCACTCGGCTCCAGCCGTGCTGCCCAGACCAGCACGCCTCAGCCACGGAGCGCTCTGCCCGGCCTTCTTACGCCGCCTCCGTAGAGCCCGCCCGGCACGACTCACTTTACGCCATCTCCGTAGCATGGTGCCCAGCCGGGTCTCGCGGTTACGGTGCGTCAGCGGCGCACGCGGGGATGGGAATGGCGTTTGGACTACTACTCCCACAGTCCATGCGGCAACGCTCGAAGCCCGCCGGGAGTTGTAGTCTCTGGGTGAGGCCATCCTTCGGCTCCCTCCACACACCCTGTTAGAGATGTGCTGTTAACGCAGGGAGCGCGGGGCAAATAAGAGACTGGACTACAGCTACCAGAGTCCCTTGCGACGGGTACACGGGGCGGGCTCTCAGAAGGAGGTCCGGCAGCCTTTGGGCTGGGCCTGGGGTCTGCCGTCTGGAGTCTAGTCCCGGTTACTCCTAGGCGGGACTAGAGGTTCAAGGCGAAGCTACGCGTCCTGCTGCGCCTGGACCGGGTTGGGGGCTGGGAGGTCTAGCTGCGGAGGGGTCAGGGCCATTTCTTGATTGCTTCCGCCCTCTCCCAGACCCCTCCTAGATGTCTCGCTCCGTTGGCTTTTCCTGGGCCAAGCGATCAGAAGCAGCAGTCGTGCAGATCGGCTAGAATCTGAGGTACAGCCTCATGAATCACGATGTCACTGTTTCCTTGGCTCAAGAGCATCTGCCTTCCAACTAGGCCATCCCCCACCCCCAGCCCTCTGAGCAGACCCTTAGAGCCCCTTAGGTTTAGTGTCCGTTTAGGACCATTTGGCTGCCTGAAGTCACTTACACACCCAGAACTTCAAAGCCCACTTCAGGTTTGGTCTTTTGAGCGGGCGAGATGCCCAAGAGTCCTGGAAGCAAAAGCTTCAGTGGTAGAGGGATCAGAGGGTAGTTGGATCTTCGAGGACACCATGTGGGAAAGGGAGATCAGACCAGAAATAAGTAGAGTCTCAGGAGAGACCACCAGATCTGTGGTAAGAGCTGAGTTTTTCAAGTGAGAGGAATTTACTGTAGGGCTCAGAAAAATCTGCACCCACAATAGGCCCTCTAGGGACAGGGCCATGCACCCAGAGAGCCAGCAAGCTGAAGGTGAACCATTATACTCTGAATGCTGAATGGACACACCTGAAAATCCCACTCTTAGTGGTCAGGTCAGAAGATGGCTTTGTTTCAAGACAGGGCTTCTAGCCAGTCCTCCTGCTTCAGGTTCTTGAGTGCTAGAATTACAGGTATGTACCACCATCCCTGGCTCAGGTGGCAGGACATGCATGTGTGCTGGGAGGCTTCTTTGCTATGGAACACCCACCCCAGGCCTACTTGGCTCTTTGGAGACAGGGACAGGAAGTATATCCCTTTCAAGCCAGCAGGTTGTCTAGAGGACACTAAGGACTGTAGAGAGAGGTCTGCTCCTTGCAACCTGGGCAACCTCTTGGGTTCCCAGTGTGAAGGGTACAGCCTCTAGCCAATCTGCCCTTCATGTGAGAGGACACTGAAAGTGGACTTTCAGGGACCACAGGTCCCCTTCTCTCTCCAGTCTTCATTGCACACTACCTGTGATAGCTGAGTTCCAAACTGATATTGCTTCTTAGTCTAGAGAGAAGAGCACACAGCCCTGTGACTGCCTGCCAGAGAAACAGCTAAAATTGGGCCTGTGACTATGGCTCTTGCTAGCTTGCTGCAGGTGGCCAACTCTGCTGTCAGTGTTGCTTAGCGCGGCCCTATGAAGGGATCAGGGCAGAAACAAGGCCTGCCACTGGAGGAGAATGCAGTTGCCCAAAAGAGGGCCTAAGGAAGAATCTTAAGGTTTTTTTTTTTTTTGATACTAGAGATCGAACTCACAACCTTGTGCTTGCCAGGCAGGTACTTATGCCACTGAGCTAAATCCTTGGCTTTAAGCATCTTAGGATTGCCAAGATACTGAGGGGGCTGGAGATGGCTAAGGGACAGGAATCTCTCCTGCACCTCTTGTCAGCATGTGGCCATCCTGAATGTTCTGATGCATTGCACAACAGAAAAGACTGAGTTATCATTGTTGACTGAACCTGCTCCATGCTAGTATGGCCCTGGTCAGAGGACACAACCCTGACATGTGGACACACCCAAATCAATACCATTAGACAGCCTTGGGCTGTGGAACAACAAAGAGCCTTGCAGGGTCAAGCAGCCCAGTCTCTGAACCAACTTGGGGCCCAAACCTGTTCTAGGCTTTGGGCACACAGCAGTAAAAAGATGAGAGGTAGTCACAGAGTCAATTTCCATAGATGAGCACTTGGGATGCTTGCTGTGATGGGTTTAAGATGGACAGGCCAAAGCTCAGATTTTACATATTATCTGCTTTGCTAGCCACACACACCTGGGTCAGAATACTCAGTAAACTCGCAGGTTAACAAGTAAACTGGATAAAGTTTCCTGGTTGAACTTCCAGTCCTCCTTTGGGCCTCCATTAGGTCTGTGAACTGCTAGCAGATGGAGACGCCTTTGCTTTCTGGGCAACTGCCTTGGGGATCTAGCTAGATGGGGAAATAACTTTCTAGCCTCACTGCCAATAGGCTTTCTTCCAGAGGAGAGGAAAAATCACTGCTGTCGTTTGCTTAGCCCAAGCTTTATTTATGTTGTTCTATCAGGTAGAATTAAGATTTGGAAGGTTCAAGCAGCAGTGCTGTACCAAGTCAGGGGCCAACTATGGGAAGACAGGATCCACTTTGGGAAGGTCAGAGCTGCTAGACTAGGTGTCAGTGTTGGCAAGCCCTGTGGACAGTTGACTGCAGTGGAGTGGGGGTGAGGGGTTGGAGGCTCATCACCCAGGAGGGTCTTGCTGGGATCTCCAGGCTTCCTCTGGGAATGTCCCACTACAAGCTCAGGCAGCCCTTCCTGGGAATGTTTTCCATCTTGTCCTTCCTTGCCCCACACTATATCCTAAATGGGAGACTTTGTCTTTCTTGGGTTGAAGGACTCCATCGGGCCAGACAGTGATCTCAGCTTCTGCTGATGGAGCTGAATGGACCATGGGACAGGCTTCACGTGCTTACAAGTGCAAGTGAGTCAAGAGCCAGTAGACCATGGTTGAAAGACCCCCTCTATGCTTTTAGTTAATCCTAGGCAGACAGACCCTGCTGGCACCAAGACAGAGCCTGGAGAGGTGGAAAGGCAAGCAATACCCCTGCAGGCAGAAACTCAGGACCAGACTTTTCTGTGCCACCAGATTTCTCAGTTCTACCTACCAAGTGTCCAAGGCTCCTGGGCCAGACCCTGGTAAATGGAGTGTCTCTGCTGTCCTCCCCCAAGGACAAATCTGTGCCCCCTCCTATTATCAACTCTGAGCAGCAGCTGGGACTGAAGAGGATACACAGCAGGCAGGCAGCTCAGTGTGAGAGGTATTGGAGAACTATGGGTTTGTGGTTTGCTGGTCTGGCATTACCTGAGCTGGGTATGTGTCCTACAAGGCTGATGTTCAAGTATTTTTGGCCAACAACTTGCCCTTCCAATTAGACAAGATTTACTTCCCCTCAAAACTTAATTATGCTGTTCCTGTGGTTACAGGGTTATCTGAATTCTTCAGCTGCCCATCAGCCCTTCTGTTTGACTTTTAAGCCATTTATCCTTGGGCCTCTGCTCTCTATGTGTTAGCCACTCCTTGGGGTGCTGCCTCCCGCTACCCTGCATAGCACCAATCCTTCCTTTATGCCTAACATAAAGAGGCATTGTGTGTAAGACTTGTGGCACACACCCCCTTCCTACACTGGTGCCCCAGTCAGGTTATCAATCCTGGGGCCTTAGGAAAGGGCCTGACCAAGCTACAAAGCCAAGATGGTCTCCATGTATCTAAGCTCAGAATCATGTCCCCAGACCCCTGGAGAAAGCAGGACTAAGGCGCTGGGCATCCCACCCACCCCACCACCCTGTGGAGGAAGGAGTCAGCTTTTGTATGCATGGTAACAGCTTTAATCTGTGGTGGCCAACACATTGGGCAGGACCCTGCTGGCCTTCCACACTCCTGTGTCCAAGCAGAAGTCATTTCTCAGGAGTTGAAGCAGGTGCCACGTGCAAGTTGGCCATTGGTGTGTTCCTCAGTGTCTCCTGAAAACTAGTGTTTACAGTCACAAGACTGCTGAGTGGTCAGCAGGACAGGCCACAGCCTGTGTTACAGGGCTGGGACCTGGGCACAGAAAGGCAGGGCTCCAGTATTTATATATTATACATATGTATATATATATATATATATATTTCATGTGTATACACAGATAGTTTTTCTCTCTGGAAAGTATTAAAAAATTGATCAACCTTCAATCTATAAAAAATACCTAGTCTACATGATAGAAAAATCTCTCTTCCAAGTTTACACTGATTTACACCCAAGGCTTTCCCCAGAATGTACGAGGCAAAATCTTAAATTTTAGTGTAGAAGGGCCACATGGAGGGATGCAGGGCAGCACACATACATTCACACTTGTGCGCACACTCATGCACGCGTGCACACACGCTTGCACACAGTGGGGTGGCCAGTCTTTGTGACAGGTCTTGGTCCACCTGGAAATGCCCAGGGGGCTCCCAGGCTCAGGGAAGGCCCAGCAGCTGTGGCACTGCCTTCCTGGGTAGGGCAGGTGATGTGCAGAAAGGCCACCCAGTACTCCTGTGCCCATGGAGAGCAGCCCTGCCCACACTGCTGCAGGATGTAACCCAGGGGAAGAACAAAGCAAGTAAGATGCCTAGAAGGAATCAGAGGGAAATATGGTTCTAGACATGTGGAATCTAGCCTGGGAAATGTGGACTTCATCCAGGGCAGTGATAGTCTGCCTAGGGAGGGTATGGATTCCAGGAGGCCAGAGCAGGTTGTACCCACAGAGCAGTGGCCCCTGTAGAGGGACCAGCAGTGTCTACCCCATGCAGGAAGTGAATTCCACAGTCCAGATCTCAAGTTGTAGTATCAGAGCAAAGGGTTCTAATACACTCCTGCCACAGACAGAGCCCTTGAAATTACTAGAATGAGTTGGCATAGGATGGCTGTTTGGAAGCCCTGGTCCTGAAGCTGGACAAAGGTGGCCCTCTGGGTGATGGCCTAAGACACTCAGGGAGAACTGAGGGGCACATGATTCCCAGCTAGACCTACACATAACAGCCTCCCTTCCCATATCCCATGGGAGGGTCCAGGACTTGAACACCATTCAGTAGTGATTTTGGGATGAGGTGGCACCATGTAAGGGCGCTTGTGTGGGCAGCTGCAGCTCTGGTAAGGAACTGTTTTCTTCCTTTCTGCCTGATAGGGATTCATGGAAGAAAGAAGGGTCTGCTGCAAAGGAGTCAGAGGGCTCACCTGGCCTAAGAAACTGTCTTGAACTCTGCACACAGCTTAGAGCCCATCCAAGATGAGCAGACATGGGCAGGCAACATGAGGTGGGGAGGCCCTGCCACAATCCCTGCCTGCTGTGGGCTCAGTCCCAGAGATTCCCTTTCTTCCTCCTTTTCCCACTTCCCAAGGGTCCTGCACACCCTGGGTTTGGCAGGCTGGGGGCCTGCTGGTCTCGGCTCCTTATGGTATAGCGGGGCACTCGGGATGCTGGTGGCGTCCTGAGCCAGCCCAGACTGGGCTCTGCTGCCCTATTTAACCTCCAGGATGGATGGGTTTGTCTCCATGATGGCCACGATGATCCTATCAATGTAGTCCTGTAGGCGGAAGTTGATCTCCTCCTGCTTCTGGATGGCTTCCATGAGCTGTGGTGAGAGCAAGGGGTTGGTGTTGGGCACAGAGAGCTTTGGTTACAGACAGAAGAAGAAGAAGAATACCTCATCACGGGAGACTGAGCTGATCTCTGCAGCCAAGGACTCTGAAAAGGCTGTGGAGAATAGGCTTCTGGCACCCTGGATGCTGAGGGTGATGATCTGTCCATTCAGCTCATCATTCTGCTCCTTCAGGCTGCGGTTGTCCTGGGGGACACAGGAGCATCATCATGGTGGACCAGGATAAGGAACCTGCAGCTCAGTTCCCCTCCCAGGCCAGCTGTTATGCTTTAGATCTAAAATGTCTCCCAGAAGTCTTGTGTTCAGGAGCTGGGGATATAGCTCACTGGCATAAGCACCAGCCTGACAAGTGCAAGGTCCTGAGTTCAATTCCCGAATCAAAAAAAAAAAGTCTGTGTTCAGAGGTGGGGCTTTTGGATGGTGACAGGAGGTGGGGCCTGGTTGGAGGGGTGGGTCACTGGAGGTCATCAGAAGGGCATATTCATGTGCCTGGCTCCTCCTTTCTCTCTCTGCTTCCTGGCTGCCATGGAGCAGCTTTCTCCTGCCATGCCCTTTTACCACGCTACTTCTGCTTTGGGGAGAGCTAACCATGGACTGAATCCTCTGAAAATTGAGTTAAATTAAATCTCTTTAAGCTGTGGGTGTCAGGTATTTTGTTCTAGTGTTGGGATTGCTTGTACCCTAGTCTTTGGGAAGCTTCTGTGGGGCTGGACAGAGCCATACCTGCTTGAGCTTGCGGACTTCCTGCTCCAGCTCGCTCTCCCTGGTGCGGTTGTGGTACTCCTGCAACCCCATGCTGCTACTGCGGCCTCGCCTCTGCTCAGCCTCCAGCCTGAGGAGCTGTAGGTGCTCTAGCTGCCTACGGAGGTCCTCAATTAGCTGGGAAGGAAGCATAGGGAAAGCACCTATTAAGTTAGCCTAGCCATATTCTCCTGGGAGATCACTGGCTAATGGTCCAGGAGGTCATCAAGCACCAACAGCCCTGCTGAAAATGATAGCTAAAAGCCTTTGTCCAAGAGACTTAAAGCTTCTCTGGCCTCCCCCAGGACCAGGCTGCATTGGGCAGGGTATGGGTGTAGGAAAGCAACAGCTGGCCCTGCTCACCTCCTGGGTTGCCTCCTTGTCCCTCTGAAACTGGTGGCGTTCATGGCTCAGCCTGTCCCCCATCTTCCTCTTGTTGTCCTGCTCCTCACTGAGCCGCAGTGTCAACCCTTCAATCTCATCCAGCAGCTTCTGCTTCTCCTGAAAAAATAAGGCCTGTGTGGACACATGGCACCTCCTGCCAGTGCATACTCAACTCTGAAGCTCAAACTCTGAAGCTTGTCCCTGAGACTGCTTGTCCCTGAGACTCCCTGAGACTGCCCAGTCTAGTGACACTGACTATGGCCAAAGCACATCCAGAGCACACCAGGTATTTCTCAAAAGGGTGGGGCAAAAGGATAGAACCTGATCTAGTGTCTGTGTGTATTTTTGGTCTGACACCTGTAGCTTACAGGAGCCAAAGCCCCTATGGTCTCGGAACATCTGGTTTCAGAGCTACCCAAGGGCGCTTGATGAGGAGGGAGAGAAGAGGGGGCTCTAGGTGTGTAGCCAGGATGCAGGGCCCATATTGATGCCTCTACCCACAAAATTGCAGGAGCAAGATAATTAGAGGCCACTGTAGTCTGCTGTGGAATGGACACTGTTCTCTGGATTCAGACCATAGGGTCAACTTAGTGTGGACATCTGGTCCCCCTGCTGGTCCCAGCCTGCAGTTGCCATCTCACCTCTTCCAGACGCTCAATGTTGGCCTTCAGACAGGGTGTGCAGGATCGTAGCTCACTATTCTCCTCATCCAGCTGCTGCAGCCTGGGACATGAGAACAAGGCTAGGACCTGCTCTCTCAAAAATGTACCTCTGCAGGGTAAGGAAGGCCTAGAGTCCGGAGGAACCCTCCTGGGACCTGATTTGGACCTAAATACCCATACAAATCTTCACCCCATATGAGTGCACTAGGCCAAAGCTTTTCTTTAATCCAGGCCAGCTGTTAAATTCATTTGGTGTTGGGGATACTTTAGGTGCCCAAAACAGTTACATACAATGTAGTATCCCCCAAACCTCCCTTATTTCCTTTCCATCACTTCTTACCAAGCGCACACACAGGTGGGTCACACTATGAGCAAACTGCACATTGTAGATTTTCCACCTAAGCCTATGATCCCACTAGGGTCTCATGGTATCAGCCTCTATGTCTATGTCACCTGGCTTGTGGGTCTCCCAAACCAGACTGTTCTACTCTGTGAACCTGGTGTGTTGTCAGTCCTGGTCAGGTGTCCTGTAGAATGCCCTCCAAATTGGCTCTGTCAGATGTTTTCTCAGTTAGATGGGGCAATGGATTTGAGAAAGAACCACCTTGCTGTAGGGCCTTCTTATCACCTTACCTGACACCCTCAAGACTCACATGTCACCTGGTTAAGCTGTATCTTCCAGGTATCCTCTATATCCAATCACAGCTTCCTGGTCACTATGCTGGCCTCAAGTCCAGCCCCTAGGGGAGGGGGAGCTTGGGCAACTCCTGGAGGACTATGTACAAATACTTCCTGGAATTCCTCTGAAGACTGTGTCTTTCCCATCTACTTATAAACACTGTGTCACTGAGGACTCTTGCATAAGTAGTTACACCTTGAGTGATACCCCCATGTGGCACTGTCCTAGGCTGATTCTACTCTGGTGTTAGGAGCTCTTATAACCAGCCCTAGTGGATCCCTGACACAATCTACAATGTGTATGGACATTTGAATTATCTGATGACTTCCCTTTAGTGTGCTTGTAAATGTGTCAAATAGTTACAATGTCAGTTCCAAGTAAGTACAAAAGCAATTCTGCAAAATTCCTTTTAATTCCTTTTTTTTTTTTTCCTTTTGATTGCCTTTCTTTTTTGGAGACAGTCTCACTATTCTGCCCCAGCTGCCCTCCAATTCGTTAACTCCTTTGCTCAAGCAATCTTTCTGCCTCAGTCTTTAGAATAGCAGGAATCTCAGGTGTCCCCTAGTGCATTTGGATTAGACAAATATGGAGGACACGGACAGGACAGACTTGCAGAAGGAAGGGTCAGCCTCAAAACATAGGTCATGACCTATATTCTCCTTAAGGAGAATTTTGGAGTTCTCTCTACTTCAGTTTCTCCCTTTTTCTAAAGTAAAACTTTTCTCTCATATATCGCATTTTGGGGACTCTCTATTGCCTACCTAGCCTGCAGGTTCTCAATCTCGATGCTCTTCTCTCGCTCCATCTTACACAGAAGTTCTTTCTGCTTTCTGGTCTCTTCTAGTACCATTTCGTGGGCTCTCAGCTCCTGTTCCTTCAGCTGTTCCTCCAAGGCATTGGCTCTAAAGGCAAAGAGGAAGAGACAAGGGTGTCTACTGTGCCCACCAGGTGCGCTAGAACACTTCATTGATACTGTACTAGGCTGGCATAAGACATTAGAGCTAGGGAGAAGCCATAAAACACTTGGGATGCAAGGGCCATAGAACTCCATAGAAAGTGAATGTGACGGCTAAATGCAGCAATCTTTCAGCATGGGGAACTGATGAATACATAACACCACATGAAAATGGAACCTTCATGCTCAGCTCAGGACACAACCCTCTCTGGAGACATAAACACTTAACACGCCATGGAACAAGAGCCCTTCAGGAGCATGGCTAGCCCCCCAACTTGGCAGCAGGAGCTGATGGCAGGTACATCCCCATGGGAATCCTAGGGAGTGAGCAGCACCAAGCCAAGGCCTACATTTAACAAGACAATTTGTTTCTGTAATGTTGATTATGATATGCAGCTTGGTTTAAAAGCTCCAACTCTCACAGAGCTCCTGAACTGGAGAATAGTCAGGAATATCAGCCTCATGCAGAGGGAGACACCTTGCTTCGGGAGTGCTGGGTAACCAAGGGGACACTTACGACCAGCACAAATATAGGTGGCCTTTGTCCAGAGCCCTCTGCAACCACATACTCAGGTTGTGGATGTGAAAACAGGCTCAGAGGTATGAATCCTTGGCCTGAGGCTAGGCTGTGGCAAAGCCAGCATGTGGCCCAAGCAGTTTGGCTAGCATGGCAGATCCAGGTTAAAGAATCTCTCCCATGATTCCATAAGTGCCTCTCCACTGCCCCTGCCCCTTCCCCAATAGTGGATTCCCTCAGGACTAAGATCCTCTACGTTGTACAGGAGAAACTATACTGTGAACATGTACATCTGACTAGAGAATGCAGCAAAGTTTGCCTCAGAAGAAAACTTTTCTCTTCCTCTGTCCAAACCTAGCAGCTGTGCCTCGTTTTTTTCTTAGCACCCCCCACCCAGGCATGACTAGGCTGCAGATCCTGTCTCCTGTTCAGTAGGCTCTTCTGTACTAAGTGGCTTCCATAGCCAAGAATCCTCAAGGATAAACTGGCCCACACAAGTGCTCCTTGATCTGTTCCTTTAGAGCAGGGCTCTGTCCTCACCCCCAAAGTCCTCTGGCTGTCTCCAGGGCCCTAGCATAATCTAACTCCCCACACCTCTGTTTCATCATCTGAAATGGAGATGATGTCTGCTTCTGGGGTGACAGTAAGGTGATGAAACCACAGATGAGATGTGCAATGTGTAGCCACCATCTTGGAATGACATGTCCCCCACCAGGGATCAGTGCTATGAGAAACGGACACAAGCTCGAGCCCTCAATATTGAGTGTTAACCAGCTTCAGATGGATGCTGGGCAGCCCCAGGAGGGCTTCCAAGCTCTCTAGAAACTTACCTAGTGAAACTCCATGTAGAGAGACATCCACTGTGAGCTGAGAACCACATCTCCTCTTGGGTATGTTCTGGTCCTCAGATTTCAAACCCATAGCCCAGCCTGCCATGTATATCCCCCACTACTGACCATGTCACAGTTCCTCCTGTAGCTTTAATCTGTACTCCCCAAATGGTTCCTAGGCTAAGCTTCATGTTGTGTGTGCGTGAGCAAGAGGCTACCTTTCCCTTGCTCCTCTGGAGTCCTCTCTGTGTGTAGGCCCAGATACCTGCAGGGGAGGGTACTCAAATGAGAGTCTCAGGTCAGCCTGCCCAGCCAGCACCTGAATGGATGTGCAGCTCTAGGTGAGCAGGACCCTGCTCACCTGTGTACTAGCTGGAGGTTCTCTTGCCTCAGCCTGCTGTGCTGCTCCCCTGCGGCCACGCTATCCTTCTCCAGCTCTGACACCCGCCTCTCCAGGAAGACGACCTTGGTAATGAGACACAGCTTGAACATCAGGGAGGAGGGGAAGGAGGATTCCACCCCCAGAGAGTTTCTGGGGCTAAGCACAGAAGTCCATAGGTGCCCAGCTGAGCTGCGGTTATATCCAGTTCTGGCTGAAACTGCCCCAGGAACTCCCTTCAGCTTTCCACTGGGCCACTCTGTCACTTACACAGGACAAGGGGTCACATTACAGGAGGTTCTGAGGCCTGAGAGCCCAAAAGCAGCCTTCTGACTACACACAGGGCAGTGAGGCTCACACTTCCATGACACAAATGGGGTCCAGCTCTGTCCCATGTAGCCCATGGAGAAAGTTCAGGTACCTGGGGATGTAAGTGACAAAAAGGCCCATGTCTTAGCCCCTCTCCTCTTCATGGGGTTCACGTGAGAAGGGAGACAGACAGCACAAAGGCAGAAGGAGGAATAAAGACAGAGAAAGAGGAGCACACCTTTGGGCTGCAAAGTGCAGATGCAGAGATGCCATGGAGGTGTGGCATGGGAGGGGGAACAGATACGCCGAAGGTGGTAGGAGAGATGGGATGTGGGAAAGGGTAGAGATGGGGTGCAGGATGATGTAGATGTGGTGCAGGAGGAGTAGAGATGGGGTGTAGTAGAGCACAGAGATGGAGGGTGGGAGTAGAGACAGGGTATGAGGGAAGATGGGATACAGGAGCAAGTAGAGATAACTGTGGGGGTGGGAAAGACAAAAGTGCTGAAGAGGAAGGAGATGGTGTAGGAGGCTGCAGAGATGAGGTGCATGAAGCAGTAGCGATAGGGTACAGCAGTAGATAAAGGAGGCAAATGGTGGTGTTGTCCCTCCCAAGGCTCAGACTGACTTACAGGGGAGAGTACTCAAATGAGAATCTCAGGTTTGACCTCTGCAGTTCTGTGTCATGATATATTCCACCATGGCCCTCAGGGAATAGTCTGGAGCTTGGTGTGGCTGGCCCTGTGGCCACTGCAGGTCAAATACACAAGTCTTGCCTCATGGGCTCTGGTAAGCTGAATCTCTGGGTATCCCTATAGGACCCTTTTCCCATCCTTGTCACAGTCCAGGAATTTATATTTATAATCCCATGGAAACCTTATTTGAATCCTCACAAATTAATTCCAATCTACCACCTCTGGTGCAACCCACAGTGAGAATAAAGAAACTAAAACATATTTACAGTTAAGGGCAGTCAAGGGAGCCTGAGTCTAGTCCAGAAGAGGGTTCACAGAAGAAAGGCCCTGACTCAGGGCCTAACCCAGATTTTATTAATTCATGAAGAAGGGAGTGGCTAAAGATGCATGACTGTGAGAATGGTGGGAATTATGTGAGTTGAGCTAGCTAGGAGGCCAGAAAGCTGTAATATGCAGAGAGAAGGATATGCAGAAAGACCAATCTGCATAAAACAACTGAGGTAGCATTTAATGTCTAGGAGGCTGTTGCTTCAGTTTCTGATGTGTAAACTTTTCTGCCCTGGGAAGTCATAGCTTTTTATCTTGAAGCTCGAACCCAGCTGACAGTCTTGGAGTGTTGGCTCTGCCATCCCACTGGGCTCAACCACACATGGAGACACAAGATGGGGAAACAGTCAACTGTCAGGTGGCTTCAAAGATTACACATTGGTACCTCAGCTAACCCTAAATATATTGCTTAGAGTCAACTGAAGGGAAGGAAATTGATTAGCCAGTTCAGTACTATAAGTATATGGAGCTAGGGTCAGGTTTAGCCAAAGTGGAGTTAATTGCTCTGTATCTAAGGTGAACTGTCCAGGAGGTCTTTGACACATCCTTGACACTGTTCCCTGGGATGTTTCCTCTGTATGCCATAGGCACCCATGTAGTATCTGGAAATCTCAGCTCCCACTCTTTAGCTTCAGTGCTTTCTACTGTTCTGTCTACTCCCATAAAATTCTCCTCTTCATAACATAACCACTGGACCCTTGAGGGAACTTGCTGAGGAAGGTCGAGGCTGGGTGGTCCATCTAATTACCCCTAGTGACACCACTGCCAACTTCTGTTGGACTTTCCAGATAGCATTCCCAAGTGCCAAGGATGAAACCTGATGTCCTTGTAGCTACCCAGTACCCAGGAAACACCAGAAAGCACATTTGGGGACAGCCTCAGACTCTGGCTGTAGTTGGTTTATACTGCCCATAACCTGCTCCTGGCCTTTAGTTCTCAGTACCCACTGCCTACCTTGTCAGCAATGTCCTCCTCTGGGCCTTCTACAGGCTCTGATGGAGTGTCCTCCAGGGCCTCCATGGTCAGGGACCCTGACTGGTGCAGGTAGCTGTGAAAAAGAATAGCAGAGGAAAGAAGGGGAAAAACCAAATGGCAAGCTTTCCCAACACCAGCACTACCAAATCCCTCTGAAAAGCAGACAGCAGCATGACAGACACAGTCTCTTGGCTCCAGAGGCTATGGTCTTTCTGATCAAAGCACAGAGCAAACAAGATTCCTGGCTCAGTCACCTTTACTGAGGGGCCAGGAGGAAAGGCAGCACTCTGGTTTCAGAGTCCTCCTGGCAGTCTTTGGAGCCTGAGTGAACATGACCTCTCTCTCTGCCAGCTGTGCTTGGAGCAGGGCACTTTGTACTTAAATGCAGTAAAACATAACATTGTTTCTTACCATGATAGGAAACTGTGCTTTCACCACAGACCTGTCAAACATTAATTCGTAATCCTGACTCCTGTACATGGCACCTACAGACCATTTTGACACTTGTGTCAAGCACACCCTGGGGCAGTGACACCTTATGATTTTGAGGAGAGGTAAGGATCTAGGATTTCTACTTGAGTCACATCATGGTCATATGTGAACCCTGGTTCAGCCATGTGTGGAAGCACTCAGATATGGATATCCATCCTTGCAGCACCAGCCAGTGGACAGGGTGCTGCCAGCCCAGGGATCTGCACAACTATCCCTGAGGACTTCACACTGTAGCCTCATGCAGGAGCCACTCCTCCCTTCAGTGCCTCAGCAGGTCCCACTGAGTACCTGCACATGGTTCTAGATAACCTCCTTTGTTGTGGTGGGTCTCCATAAACATTCAGGAAAATTTTATAGAACTCTCAGAGTATCTATACAGATGTGCCAATAGCAAGCCTGCATATCAAGTTCTTTTAACCCATGGGATCCTTGATGATGAGCTATGCCTCAAACCTGACAACCTAACACTTGGAGTCTCTGAAAAAGACTCATCTTCTCTGCACCTCATGCTCCTATAAAATGGGAATCTGCCAGCAATTACGAGGTTTAAACAAAGTCTTGTTTATAAACAGCTTTGTGAAGGACATAACTCATACTAACAATCCAAACGAATGCTGACAGTAATCAAACTGAAAATGTCCACTTCACCTTATCAACAAATGAAGCTGTTTACTTTTAAGCAATGAGTTTCTATATTTCCTTTTCATTCACAAATTTTATAAGGAAAAAAGAAAGCTGATGCCTTCATCCCTTCAATCACAAACCAGTGCAGATGGGTACTTCCAGAATGGGCTGGCTCTGAGGTTTTTCTGAATTCTCAAAAGCACTGTAAGATACCATGTTCTCAGCTGTTGTTGCTTTTAAACATCCAGGACCTCAATCTCAATGTGATCCCACTGCCAGGCCTGGGAGTGCTTTGTTCCAGACTGAAAAAGTCATGCTAAGCAGGGACTAGGGCACTTCCAAAGGCTGACACAGGAATAGAAAGGTGTGCCTGGTTCCCAGGTGTCCAGCTTTTGGCCTGGCCTACTCCCTCAAGAAAACTTCCCTCTTCTGTCCAAAAAGGGCTATGGGAAGTACCTGATCCACCTAAAAAGAGATAGGTAAAGATCAGCAGGTAGACAACAAGTTGCTGGGGCTCCTGAAATCTATCTGCTGCCTGGGGACTGGAGGGGTAATTTCCTGCTAAAGGTCCCACTAGTGCTTCTTCCTATCCTGGCTGAGTCAGCTCTGTCCCACTTGCCTCAGCAAATGAGGGCCATTTTCACCTCCATTGACAAGGAGGAAATAAGACTCAGACAGGTTTGGGATATGGTCAGTCACAGAGCCACAGATAGCCACTGCAAAGGCCTCTATCTCAGCCACAATGCACAAGCAAAAGGCTAAGAACAAAAACAACAAAAAAGGTTGAGAACTACACAAAGTGAAGTGTAACACCTGTTTTGTCTTCTAGCACAGATGACAGATTTAAGGGCAACAGAATAACCCTCTGCATTGTAAACTTTTACTACAAATACCTGTAGGTTGGGCTTTTTGTATGCTAAAGATTGTCTGTGAAGGAGAAATATATTTTTGGAGTGTTATTTCAAATGATGGAGCCTTCTTCAGCCATCCCTCTGTGCTACAAGATTCCTCTCTAGCTTGTTGGGGTCCTCTCTTCCCACTTTGGACAAGGTGTCTCCAGGCATAAAGTCCCATAGACAAATGGCCAGCCACAAAGCCTGTTCAGGCCCCAGATGTGGGAGGATGAGGAGATGGCAAAGCTGTGTTTTCACTTTTCTCAGTTCTACTCCTTACTGCTTGTTTGGGTAAAAAGTTTTGACAACAGTGAAAGGCCAGTTAAGCTGAGATAGGCACTAAAACAGTAGCTGGACTCAGGTTACATTCCCAAGAGTTATATGCCCTTTTCAAAGGGGTGAAGGAAACAGCAACCAGAGAAGGTGAAAAGCAGACCCTGACCTCTGCCTTCCCTGGACTCCAAACCTCCAAGGGTCACAAGAAGCTCCAGAATGAGAAGTGGGAGGCAGGGACATAAAGAAAGCAAAACAGCTCCAGAACTAATAGATGCCAATTTCCAAGTAGAGAGGCTGCTTTTTCATTTTGCTCATCATGAATAATGGAGAAAGAGAGCGACAGAGAGAGAGACACAGAGACAGAGAGAGACAGAGAGAGAGAAAGAGAGAAATTATAAAACTGCTAAACTTGAGGGACAAAGAAAATATTTTAATGGCTTCTAGAAAAGGAAAAACAGTCACAAAGAAACAAAAATTAGGCCGGGGATTTAGCTCAGCAGCATAAGCACCTGCCCGGCAAGTGCGAGGTCCTGAGTTCAATCCCCAATACCTCAAAAAAAAAAAGGAAAAGGAAAAGAAACAAAAATCGGCCAGGCATGGTAGTGTACACCTGTAATCTCAACACTCAGGACACTAAGGCAGGATTGCCACAAATGAGGTCAGCCTGGGATACACAGTGAATTCAAGGCCAGCCTGAACTATAAAGCAGAGACCCTGTCTCAAAAAAATGCAAACAAAAACAAAAAAGATGAAGTAAACAAAACCATGATGGCAATCACCAACTTCAGCAGCAGCAATTGCTTGTCAAAAGGAAAACATATAGCAGGAATAGGGCCAGACCCTGAGAAGGGCATCCTTGATTTCAGTGAAGACCGTTACAGTACTGACCTAGGGGGCTGATGTGCTGTCAACTTCACAGCAAGAACCAATAGCGCCAAAGCTGAACATTAGCTTCCAGGATTCAAAGCAGAGCCAACTGCCAGGGCAGTGCACAAATTAGGCAACAGGTCATCCAGACCCAGCTCTAAGCTGGCAAGCCCCTTGCTAGGTCTCTCTCCTTGTAGTGACCTACAGCAGAAACGGGGACAGCAGCCCCCTCCCTCCCAGCCACTGCAGGACACAGTAGCAGTGGATGCCAAAACTTCCCAGTCCCAACCCACAGTCCTGGAAATTCCCCTCACATCCCATCCCTCAAATAATTTCTACCCCAAACCACAGAAAGTAATTTTTAAAAGCTTTTATGAGTGGCTTGGAAAAGAATATTTTATAAAATGTTTTTTAAAAAGCTGTGACTGACTACCAATATATTTCAGAACATTTTCAGCAAGTGATTAAAGCTCTGCCTACCTTGCCACCTTCCTGCTGGAGAGTCGCTTGGCTGGGCTGTGCAAAAAACCAAACAAAGAGGAAAATCATGTCAGGGAGCAGAGCAACAAGAGGAAGCAGGAAGCTCAGGCTGAGGAGATAGCAGGGTGCAGGCATGCAGCCCCCTGGCCCAGGCAAACCCCATGCATAGAATACCCACTGAGCAAAGATGGGACTACAATGTCCTTTGTCAAGGTCTCTGGCTAGCCTCCTTATTCCAGCCCCAAAGTCCCTCACATGAAGTAGACTAGACTATAATGCAGAGCTGACACCAGTTCCTGCACCAGCCACCTATGGGTCAATGTTAAATCTCACATGATTCTAAAGCCAGATTCATCCCTGCCCCTCACTCACGCTTGGCCATTGGAAGCCTCCAGTGAAAAATGACATAGGCCTACCAGTGATAGGAAGGTCTGTCATAGTTTTAGCTTAGGCACTGATGCTTCACATTCTTAACACCTGCAGAGTATTCAGAAGACCCTTCCTGAAGCCCTTCCAAGGTGAGTGTAGTCAATTACACGGAGGATACAGCCATCTGTGAAGGAAGAAGGGCCATATGCACCTCCTCCTCTGTCATTTCTTTCTTTCTTTATTTTTTGCTTTTTTGGCAGGGGCGGTTGTTTTGGGATTTTTGGGGAGACAGTCTCAGCAAGGTAATTCAGATTGGTCTTGAATTCACAGTGATCCTCCTGCCTCAGCCTCCAAAGTGCTGAATTACAGACATGTGCTACCACAAATGGCCCATTCCTCTCTCACTTCTGAGTGTTACTTCCCTGCCGAACTATGAGCCTCCGGCTGAAGACAACTTATTTCCAAGCACAAGAACCATTCGCCAGGAACTCAGCCACTCCTGCCTGCATAGTCAAGTCCTGACCAGAAAGGTTTTTTCTTTGCAACGTGAAATTTTGTCAGTAGAGGGCGCTGGAGAAACGGTGTGCACTCCCTCCATTGCCTCTCATGGCCATGTACATCAGTCAGCAGCACCAGAGGCCAGCAACCATCTCTCACAATGCTTGCTAGAGTGCTATTGCCCAGACCCTTCCCAGCAAACAGCTTTCCTGCCAGACAGACAGTAATTTTCCAGCATGTTTTAGAGGGTGGACCCCCAAGTCCTGACAGCCCTGTATCCCCTGACATCTGTCACCCACTTGTAGTCTGCAGTCCCTAGCAGGGTACCAACCCCCACTCTGGGTGAGTGTGGCTCTCACTGGGGTTTGGACCTCAGTCCTGCATGGTGGTTGCTCATCACCATGTTCTTACAGCTGGTGCCCTGTGCTCTGATCTGCCCTCCTCCTTCACACACATTTTCCCCTGTCTGGTGACTATATGGCTTTTCTCCTAACAGAGTCCTGACTAGTCCCAGGTACCTTAATGCAAGTTTGATCTCTGCCAAGTATCACAGATACTCTCTAGAAGACAGGTCAGACTGCTCAGCTTGCTAGCTGACATCTCAGCGTCTAGATAGGCAGTACAGCGACAAGTTCATAAAATGAAAATATGCCCCCAAATAAGGGATTCTAGAACAGATTTTTTTAAACAGGGACTCTTATATGCCTGGGAAATACTGGGAAATCAGTCACCACAGGCAACATGTCCTGTGGTGACTGATAAGATGTCATCTATGGCACTAGAACTCTTGGACATGGAGCTAGATCCTTTCATCATCCACAAAATGTGACCAAACAACTTATTCTGAGCAGTCTATGGAAACCACAAAGCTTGACTCAACCTCTTCATGAGAACAAGTGGGACTCTGGCTGTGCACCCTGGCTGAACAGACACCCATTCCCGAGGAGCCTGTCAAGGGAGATGGGTAGGTGGGCTGGCCTAAGGACCATGGGCTTGCTAGTGATACTAATCCATTCTGTGCTGCCATAAGACCCAGCAAAGGTGAGGCAGGTTCTCAGCATGGGAAGAGATCACTTCCATGTCAAAATCTTCAGAGACAGAAATATGATCAGTGTCTCCTTTCATGACAGAACTGCATTCATTTGCGTCACTGGCCAAAGGGTAAGTCTGGACAGGAAGGACATAGCCCTTCCCGGACAGGCTGAACCCCTCACCAAGCACTTACACAGGTGAACACACATAGCTGGTAAGAACTCATCTCCCATCAAGTGGAATCACCAAGAAGTCTCCAGGGATACCTCCCAACGGTACACTGGCTTCTTACCAGGCTTCCTGGATGCCCAGCTGGATGAGTTCCCCCACTTTCTGCACCTTACTGGTATTGCACAGAACACAGGAACAGTCAACATCATATGCCAGGAAAGCTGGAGACAGGATGGCAATGCACAAAGCCATGGCCCCACAGAGCAGGGCAGGCAAGGGCAGATGCCACAAGAAGCCTGGACAGTCCCCTAATGTGCTAAAACTTTCAAGACTGTGTGCCCTCTTCTACCACTTTTCCAAACCCTCCCACCAGCCTAAAGGTCCTTTCTCCAGGAAACTGCCTGATTGCCAATCTGAGCCCCATAGCACTGTGCCCAACACAAGCCTGTGTGTGTTCACTCACCTCCTACACTTGGCTGGGCTTCTGTGGGAAGCTCCACAACTACCCATCTCTGCCCCAGACCTTTCTCACAATAGTCCATCCAGGAGGTTGTTCCTGCCCCACACCAAAACAAGATGCCTGGGGCATGTTGCTATGTGTGACAACCCAAAAATGTTTTCTATGACTGTGTTTATGAAGTTGTGGGGAACCATCAAAAGTAATTTCTTGGAGCACTGACCCAGGATGGGGAGGCAATATAGACAGAGGAAGCAAAGAGCTGAGATCTAACCACACCATGAGAAAAAAGAATTAAGACAAGGACTGGTCAAGGGGAGCAGTAGGCACAGCGTTTAGACCAGCGCTGCAAAGCTGGGCTCCCCTGCAGCTGGGGCAATCATTCCCTTATAGAGCTTAGGAACCCGGAACACAAACTCTGATTAAAGTAGTTGTCCAGAAACAGTTACAAATATGGTTTTGAACACCAATCTTTAAATTTCCCAATTTTATCTCACAAAATAAACTGAAGAAATCTATTAGTAAAATGCAAGGAGTATCCTTTTTCACACCTGGGCTCGCTCTTCCCTCAGAGACAGCAGCTATTGAAGCTACCACACTCAACAAGAGTCAGAAAGCAGCAAGCACAGCTCATGCAAGCAGGGAGGGCTAGGGCCAGGAAGAGTCCCACACTCTGGGGATCCTCTTTCTGTGGGAAGTGCCAGCTGTGTCTAGCAAGAAGTACCCACAGTCAGCCAGGCCTGAGTGACCAGGACAAGGGCACTTTGGGCCAGACCAACAAACAAGTTGTGGTTGGTGGGAGTTTCCCTTACCCTTGGAACACAACAGGGCCAGGCACTATATCAGTTACCTATTCATCTCAAGATCATTCAGGCGGGCTGAGAGATCCTCAAGGCGGTTGATTTGTTTGTGGCACTGGCTACAGTAAAATTCAAAAGCCTCATCAGTGAGGATGCTGTGCAGCTTTGCAGCAAGCGGGTCGGAGCTAGAGAGACAGAAGTATCAGTTCAGGATAGGGAAGGCTCTGTCAGGTCATCTGTGATGCCACAGGAGGCCTGAGGAGGACAGAACAGGTCCTGGAGAAAAGGAAGTTGGAAGAGAATGAAGTATGGAACATTCTGGCTTTCACTTCTGGGCCTCTGTGAGTGCTTTCACCATCACCATGAGAAACCTGTTCACACTGAGGAGACCAAGGCACCCACCAGCTGAAGCAGTAGGGCTGGACTGGCAGTGGCAGTATATGGTTCTGCTGCTGCACACACATGCCCTCCTGTGGACAGTGCATAGAACAGATAAACCAAGAATTTCATTGTAAAACAAAAGTCTTTATTTAGCAGGAGGTAAACAAGTGCTCTGCTTTCTCCTGTGTGGAAAGCATATCAATGTAAGAGTAACATGTGTCTCTAAGTAGTTTACCTGCTGTACTATTTTAATAACATAACTACCCTAAAATCCACCATTATTAAGAACTATGTGTGGATGGTGCTTTACTAACAGTTTAATGCTTTTTAAAATGTGTGCTAAAAACTCGAAATTTTATTTTCTGGTTACACTATCTGACCACACTGTGACCTCATTTCAGAGGTACTCAGGGCACTAGTATATCTGCTACGAGAAGTTGAGCTAGAGGGAGCCTCATTCTGGGAGCGGGGCCCACAGACTTTTGGAAACTATTCCACACATTAACTCATTTTTGTTTGCTTGTTTTTTGAGACAGGTCTTGCTTGTACTTCAGACTGACCTTGAACTCATTATACCACCTAGACTGGAATCAAACTCCTAGAGATCCTAGAACTGTGTGCCACTATGCCCAGTTCCACAAGTTAATTTAGAGGAAGGTAGACAAGAAAAAAACAAAATGTAGCATGGAAGTTACATTTACAACTGAAAACAGTGGACAGGAGACAGGAACAAACTACACCAACAGAAAAAGACTGCCAGAGCAGGACTGAACACTGGGCTTAGTGCCTTGCACTGCAGTTCCCTAGGATATACTTTGGGAAAGTGAGTATCTGGGGGCACTCTGGAGGATCCCACCTAATAGAAAATGGTAGCTTCAGCTTCAGAGTGGCACATGAGTGAGAGAACCCCTGGCTCAGCCTATGGTCTGGCCTGGCCCTCCTGCCACTGTCCTCCCCAGATCTAGGCCATGGCAACAACTGGACAAGGGAAGAAGCTCATGGTTCCTGGTTTAGAGACTCTTGGCCTCTGTTATTCACAAAGATAGGAAACTTCATGAATCTAACAACAAAAGGCCAGCATGGGTGGGCCACTCAGCCAGGCCTAAGGCCTATTTAAGAGGCAGAAGTGTCTTCTGATGGGCTGAGCACCAAGAAGGGGCTGCCCAAGCCTCATTTGGACACATACCATGTAGACTCTGAATTCTGCCACAATCTCTTCACACAAAGCCCTGAGACAAAGTGAGTGTGTGGGCCACCAGAGGTCAAGTACACTTTGTTCAAAGCCAGAACTTTCTACAGAGCTTGGAGATACCAGGAAATTATAAGGAAGTGAATCTAAAGACTTGCTTGTGACTTGAGAGCCTGCCTCAGTCAACCATTGACTATAAAGTGATAACATGACCAGCAGTTAAGGAACCTACAAGCCAAGTCCTGCACATGTCTGCCAGTCTTGTGGCACAGGTGAGGCCTCCAGAGCTGGATGATCTGGTGACAGGGGGGTGGGGTGGGGGGGAGTTATGGCATTAACCAACTCTTAAGCCGGTCTAACCTTAAACTTTTCAAGTGTGGTATATTACATTGAGTAAAGCAAGTTTTCTCTTAGTAGCTTATAAACCAAAAAGAAAAGCATCTGCTAACTAAACATAGGAAGGAGAAAGGTACCTACTTAGGGCAGGAGTACCTTACCTGGGGGTAAGAAAAGTAGAATCACTGCACCCCAGCTCTCCATTGCAGAGCGTCTCTGGGGACAGCTCTACCTCATTGCCTTCCCCATAGTCTTCAAAATGCTCCTCACCACCAATCACCATGACGACAGCCTGGCCACGGGTACGGGACCTGCAAAGATAACAGAGGCAACTGTGACTTCAGGTCCTAGGTACCAGTTGGCTAAAAGAGAGGTGTGGACTATGCTTTCCAGCAGAAGTGTGCTGCAAATCACAAGCCTGTGTGCCACTGTCATATGAGCTATGCTAAAAAAAAAAAAAAAAGTATAAAATAGGTGAACCCGATTTTAATAAAATACTTAGCCCATACCAAAAACACTGTTGTTTCAAAGACGTGAGATTTTTTTTTATGCATTTTTCCTTAGGAAGTGTGCGCTGTGCACTCCAGCACATCTCAGTTTGCACGGGCCACATTGCCCAAGCAGCCCGCATAGGTGGCACAGGTCTACACAGACACAGATCCAGACCCAAAGACCTCACCTCTGCTTTAAAAAGTAGCTGTCCTCATATGGCTGGTGACCAATAGAAGTCAAACCTGTTTTAATTTAATTTAATAGCAGAGTTCAATTGGGAAAGGAAGGGAACTTCCAAGCATCCATGCTACTGTATTCCTGAAAGGGAGGGTGACTCTTCCACACCAACTTTCTGGAAAATTGGAGCTGGTAGGCCTGGCTCTAAGATGCTCCAGAGCTTATGAAACACCTGTGATTTTGGCAGCTTCCTTCAGAGAAAACCTGAAAAAGATGACCCTGTGATTGCTCACAGGAAAAAGCCCATAGCATGAAGGAATCACCCAAAGCAGGTCAGAAGAGACATGTACTATGTCCAGAGCACAGATGCTCAACAGGGGAGCAAGTTCCAGTTCACACCCAATATGATATCACTAACTGGAGCAGCTTAGGATAGCATAGGATAGTGCCTGAACACATGTGCTTTCAGCACAAATGGTCTACATATGTGTATTTTGCGTATGTGTGTGCCCATGTGCATGGGTGTGAATGCATGGAAATGTCTCCTGCCCTTTGCAAGTATCAGCTTCTTGAGGTCATTTGAAGCCCAAAAATATTAAATGGAAAATCCTAGAAATAAACAATTCCTAAGTTTTTAATAACTTTTGTTATAGTATATTATTATAATTTTTCTATTAAATAATCTCTTACTGTGTCTGATTTATAAACTAAGATTTATTTGTATGTACAGGAAAAACTGTAGCATTCAGTACATCCATTGTTTTAGTTATTTCTTTTCTCACTGCTGAAACAAAACATCCAACACTCAAAATTAAGAATGGAAAGGTTTATTTAGCTCACAGTTTGTGGAAGTTTCAGTCCATAACACTTCATGGCTGTGAAAGATACAAAAAGCAATAAGAGCAAAAAGAGGAAGAGCAATCCTCTCTTCCTCCTTTATATTGTATGCAGGCAGTATACCAGTTGTAGGGCAGGAACCAGTCGCAAAGTATAGATTCAGCTACCTCCAAAAAGCCCACCCCCAGGAGGCTTTGGGAGGATATCTAAACACAAACCATAACAACCACACTTTCAAGTATCCCTGGGAACCTGGGTACATATACCTGTTGATAAGGAGGGTTCCTCTAACCTGGTGTATTCTTAAACTTTACCCAAATATGCTGAAATGGGCATGGTACCACTATTTTATTGTTCTCCTATCATTATGTCCAACTCAGTCATTACCTATCCCGTAATCATGCCCGCATTTTGCAGAGTGACATCTGCATTCTATTTTTCTTAATGTTAGGTAATTATTTTAACATATGCTCATATCTTGTAAGAGAAAATGCACAAAGAAAGCCCTTCCTATCATACATGATATTCCTGTCCCAAGGGGCCAGGTGGACAAGGCCTACTCCTCCCTCAGAAAGGGTATTAGGAGCTAGATGACTATCACCTCTCCCTCCACCTGTCCCCATATCTAACAGAAGCAAACAAGGGCCACACCTATTGTCTGAGGACCAAGAGGTTGGTGGTCTGAATGTCCTTCACCTGGATGCACTAAACACACTTCCTTCACTAAGTCCACAGAAAACAGGTGACCAATACCTTGATACTAGTAAGTTTCTTAAAACATCTGTCTCCCAAAAGATTTTTTTTTAGCTGTGTAGCTCAGGTTGGCAGTTTATGGTGGTACACGCCTGTAATCCCAGCACTTGGGAGGCTGAGGCTAGCTTCTGACTATACAGTGATACTGTCTTCAAACAAACAAAACTAGTGAGAAAATAGGAAATGTTTCAAACTTCCCCTTGTATGTAGCCTGACAGCCTCAGATTCAGAGACTTCCTAAGACTTGGCATTTATTTGATTACTTGACTCAAATTAAATTTAAATACAAGAGTTTGCCTTAACTTTAAAAACACTTGTAAGAAAGCTGTGGGCAAACATAGTGATCTTTTCCCTAGAACTTCATGATACTCCATGTTCCACCCTGCTCTACCCTTCCCAAAGCAGGCCTCACTCATGTGCCAGTGTCTCCTCATATTCCGTCTCCACATACACATGGGAAGCATCCCTGGTAGATGTATTTCCAGGTCTCCACAGAGTCATGCCTGCCTCAGCTCCACATGAATACAAATGCCATCCATTTCCCAGACAATCACACCCCATGCAACACCAAACTGAAAACCCAAATAAATAGTAAGACATGTTGTGCTCAAGGATCTGAACACACAATATTGTGAAGATGCTGAATCTCTATAAGTTAACTATAGATGAACAAAATCCTAACCAAAATCCCAACAGTTTTTTCTTCCTCAGAAACTACAAATTGATTCTAAAATGCACTTGGAAACACAAAGAGTCAAAAGGCACCAAAGCAACACTGAAGAATAAATTGGAGAACTTATACCAGCAGACAGCATTACCTATAGCCATTCCAGGATAAAGAGACAGTGTGGTGTTGACCCAAGAATGGACAGAGTACAGAAGAGACTCACACACAGCTCATGGGATCAGTGACAACCATGACAGCAGAACAAGGACAAATGTTTGAAAATGGAGACCAAATCTTTTAGATACTATCTAGGAAAAATGAACACTATCTCATAACACACACACAAAGACCAGTTATAGAGCTTGCCTATGCATGTGTGAAGACCTCAGTTCACATGAGGGAAAAGGGAGGGGAAGGGAGAAAAGAAGCAGAGAAGGGAGGGAAAGAATTAATTATATAGAGATCACATATTTCTGAAACATGAAGGTAAAACAAATGTTTTTTTAAAGGAAGGCAGAAATAAACATCATAGAACTGTAAAATAGAAAATCTCTCTCTTTTTTTGTTTTGGTGGTTAACAGTGATTGCATCTAGGTTCTGATGTACATTAGTCAAGTGTTCTACTACTGCACTGCATTCCCAGTCCAAGAATTCTTTTTTTTTGTTTTTCTTTTTCTTTTTGTGACAAGGTCTCCCTATGCAGTTCAGGCTAGCCTTGAGCTCACTTTTAGCCCAGGCTGGTCTCGAACTTGCAAGGATCCTCCTGCCTCAGCCTCCCAAGTACTGCGATTATAGGTGTATATGCTACTGTACCCACCAAGATTTCTTAAATGAAACACAAAATTTGCTAATTATAAAAGAAAAATGGATAGATTACACTATAGTAAAATTAAAAATATCTTCTCTTCAAGGACACCACTAGGAAAGTAAAACAGAGCTCAGAAAGTAGGAAAAGATCTCTATAATACACATCTACTAAAGAACTCACACCTGAAATATGAAGACTGCTATAAACCAGCAGAAAAAGAAACAACACAATAGAGCAGGGGCAGGACACATCCTGCCATGACCTGCTTTTGCAGACAGTTGTTCTAGGGCACATATCCAGGCTCCCTTGCTGACGTGTGGTCTGTGCCTGCTTCTGTATCTCAACAGCAGAGCTAAGCAGCTACTACAGAGACCACATGGCCTAAAACTGTCTGGCATTTTACAGAAGTCTGCAGACCTCCAGGAAACAAACATACAAACAAACAATCAAAGCAACCAGATAGTTCACAGAAGACCAGCACCCAGGAAAAGGTGCTCTACCTTCAGGCATCTATGAAATACCAGCAAGAACTACACTGCACCAGAGCTGAATTTCGAGAGGCAGAGCATGAGCCAACAGGGAGAACAGAGATCCCACATGGATAGCAGGGGTGAAACCACTCTAATCCCTTTGCAGATGTCTGTAATTGCAAGAACAGCAAGCAAAGCTACAGGAACATGCTCCCAGTGATCCACTATCCCATTCCCAGGGACAAGGTACCAGAACACCCAGATGTTTGTAGCAGTTATAACTAAAAACAGTATGATAACTAAAATGTCCTTTGACATTATATTAAAAAGTTATAGCATAATAATACAGTGGGATACTATAATAACAATAATAAATGTTATACAACTATGCTCAAAAATAGGAACAAATCTCATAGAAACAACACCAAGTGAAAGAAGTCAGGTGCTAAGAGGAAACTTCTGTATGCCTGCAGTCATGTAAGATGGGAAACTGAGCAGAGGCTTGATGCCCTGGGAACCTCATGCCTGGGAAGCCCCAAGGGCACCTTGGTGCAGGTGTGATTTTCTTGCCCTGCAGTCAGGCACATAGTGGGCTCAGTGTGAAGAACCAGCAGGCTATGTGTTTGTGTCATGGGCACTTAGATACTTGCAGATGTGTTACATATGCTGGAGAGAAAATAAAAAAATCATGAGAGACAAACTGAACAGAAATAAAAGAGGGAAAACAAAATAAAAACACTTCTAAGCCTGCTAGGTATAGTGGCTTCCTGGGCAGCTTGGGGTGAGACTGAGCATGACCCTCTTCCACCCATCACTTCGGCAAGCTCCCTGTAAATCTTCAACACCAGGGCCAAAGCCCTCCTGGGAGGAGTACTAGACACTTGGTCTGGACAGGGTGCCATGAAGACATTTGCTGAATGTTGAATCCTCCAGTCCTGGCATTAAGACCTGTGCTGACAAAATCCAGAAGACTCAGTTAAAATCTGCCTCATCTTATGTAACACAACCAGAATCATCCATAGTAAGGAGGAACATTTTCTGGTGGGGAAAACAGCAAGACTCTTGCTCCATGGGCTGATTCTACACTGTAGTCCAAACACAAGCAGGGCTTGCTACATACAGACCTGCCCGGAAGCAGCAGCAGTGCACCTTGGTCAGGCTCCTCCATGGTGTCCAGGCACTCAGAGGGCACAGCGGAGCCCCCTGCACTGTCGGCATCCCCCTCAGGATGCAGTTCAGGATGCACCAGGGTGCTGGTGTCCTCATCAGTGAAGGTCTCACACTCACTGTAGGTGCTCTCGGAACCCATATATGCACTGTCTGTCACCTCAGTGGCCTGGGGGAAAGAACCAACAGTTAGCTAGGGCAGCCATTGAGACCATACTGTGGAGGTGATAAGGCAGCAAAGTCTCAGCCACAGCTCCAAACAGAGGTGTTCTCTCATAAAACAGGATTTATGGTTTTTTTTAAAACTGTTTATATTGTGAGCGCTGGGAATCATACCCAGGGCCTCCCACATGCTAGTGCTCTACCACTGAGCAACATCCCTAGTTCAACAATAGTTTTGTTTTTTTGAGACCAGGTCTTGGTATGTAGCCCAGGCTGGCCTCGAACTCATGGTAATCCTCTTGTTTCACTCTCCCGAGTGCTGGGATTACAGGTATGCCCCACCACACCTGGCCCAACTATAGTTTTTAAAATGAAAAACAGGCACATGTCCAAGAGCAGACAGAAGTATCTGGAGTCATTTTTAAAGTGAGTTAAATAAATCTATTTCAAAGATATACAAAGTACCCCAACATCAGATAGCAGCAAAGTTACTCCTGTGGCTTCTAACATGGGAACTATTCATATCCACAAAAATTATCACCCAATAATGCAACATCTACCCTTTTAAATTAAAAAGTCACCATTAACAATTGTTTGTTTCTTCAGAACATTACTTGGAAATTCAAAATCAAATTTAACCTCAAAATACTCATTAATCAGGCAGGTGAGGTGGTGCACGCCTATAATCCTGGCACTTGGGAGACTGAGGCAAAAGGATCACCATGAGTTTGAAACAAGCCTGGGCTATATAGTGAATACAAGGCTCACCTGAACTACACAGTAAGACTGTGTCTCAAAAAATTTTTTTTTTCATTCGTAACTCTGTTGATTAGTTAAATGTTTACCTGTCCAACCTGTTTTTACTTTTATATACCTAGCTCCTACCACTCTAGTGGCATATAGTGGACAATAACATTTGTAGACTAAATAAACATAAAACTAAAGAATTATTAGACTGGATATTTTCAATTTATTTAGCTTTCGTTAAAATGAAGTTGCAGGTTAGATATAGCCCCATTTCATGCTGAGAGGTCGGAGGTTAATAATTTCCAAACAAGATTTCAGAAAAGTTGCACTTGTAGCAGGAAAAAGATGCCCTTGATATTCTGGGTCTGAAATTACTACGAGTGTGAAGCACAGGTGGCTGCCCAGAGGACTCTACAGGGTGCACCCAAGCCACTGAGGCTCATCTAAGGAGACTTGGGCCTGGGTTGTATGCTGGATGGGAGGTCCCACCTCCATCCTTGCCTACTACTGAAACTATATGACCTCAGACACAGGACTCAACCCTGGAGCCTCTTCTGTAAACTGGCTATAGATAATAACCTCACCAGGCAGCCACCTCAAGATGTTGAGATAACACAATCAGGTGCTTTGCAAAGTACTAAAAATGAGATTGCAGGTTACTCACTCTTTGGAGATAGAAACCTTGCCACTGCTATAAAGCCAGAGTAAGACAGAGTATGAGCCTTGTACTCACTGCAGGTGTCTGGCTGGCTATCACATTTCTGAAGGAAAATCCAATCCTTCCCTAAAGTCTAAGGAAGTAATTCAAAAAACTAATTCATAGACGGCATCCACTTCAAAATCCCAAGCCAGAAAGTCATCAAGGTGGCAGATTCAGTTTTACACAGCACCAGGAATAACTTTCTCTCCAAAGTAAGGTCAACCAAGACCACACCTCACACTTTCACCTCACCCCACCACTCTGGGCAGCGCCAACTTGGCACAAACTGTTGCCTTTAGATGAGGAGAAGCTGCTAATCACCATGACAGAACTGTATATTCACAGGGGATGTATACTGGCAGATCACAATTATAAACTCACCCACAGAGCACTAGGGAAATTCTCCACAATCTTCTAAGAAGCTTGATTACATACTCTTCAGTATTTAGCCAAAAACTTCTAAGAACATTACTCCTGGTCACAAGGATAGCCCCACCATCCTTGTCAGACCTACAATCAAACACTCAGTGCTTAATGAGGGGAGTGGGAACTCTTACCACCAGGATGAAGGAAGCCTCAACCAAGGAAGCACTGCTTTCCCAAAGACCAAGGGAGAGTTTCCTGTACACAAGAGCTTGATCTTTGAGAGAGGCTTACAGAGAACATTTTTTTCTTGCCTGTTTTGGTGGCACTGGTGAAGATTGGGGTATGTGAGCCCCAAGCACAGTAGGCAAGTGCTTTCTCACTGAGCTGCATTCCCCAGCTTGAGGCAGGCTTTTAAGTGTCTACTGTGCTTCCAATGGATACCAAGGTTCCTCTTGGGCCATGTGGATCCTGAGTTCCCAAGGGGCAGGCAGCTCAAGTGTTTTAACAACAAACCAATGCTTTCTCAAATGCAGTTTGAAGAGAAACTGCAAGTTTCTCCTCTCAGGAAGGAAAGGGGGTCTAATGCTCATTTCACAGAGCTCTTGTCCTGCCCACATGGGCAGAGGTGTAGAACTACAGTCCAGCCCTCCATTGGGCCTAGACAAGATGACTAATGGAGTAATTACTGATGCTGAATGGTGAGGCAAATGCACAACTTTGGGTCTCGATGCTCCCTGTGTAAGGAGTTGGGTGTTCTCCCAAGTCCAGCACTCACACGCACTATCACAGCAGCCACTTATCCCCTCCCTAACTCTCCCTCCCCCACCCTCATTTCTAAAATGAGGGATCCCATCAGGTGTGATGGTGCACCCCTGTAATCCCAGCACTCAGGAAGCTGTTTCAGGAGGATCATCATGAGTTCCAGGCCAGCTTGGGCTAAGCAGCAGGGAGTTCAAGGTCAACCTGAGGTACACAGTAAGACCTTGTCACCAAAAAATAATCAATCCACTAGAAATACATCTTTTATTTTGTTTTATTTTTGAGACAATGTCTCATTGTGTAGTTCAGGCTGGTGTTGGATTTGTTTATATAGCCTAGGCTGGCCTTGACCTCATAGCAAATCACCTGCCTCAACCTTGAGTACTGGGATTACAGGCATGCACCACCACGTCCAGCCAAGAAACATCTTTTAAAATCATGACCTGTCCATATTTTACATCTTTTAAGACTTGATGTAATGAAATTATCCAAACATATAACTTTAACACATGTTTTATCAATTCAGGATGTTAAATATATTGTATCACTTTATAAAATACATACTTACTTGAGAAACTGGTTTTATTTCATATTTGATTCTACTATATTTTCCTTAATGTTACTCTAAAATCTATGTATTTCTATTGAAAATAATTTAACCTCAAGATACAATAATATCTTGTATTTGGCTCAGTGACACAAGCATCTGCCTGGCAAACACAAGGTCCTGAGTTTGAGTCCCAGTTCTAAAAAAAAAGATATAATAAAATATTCTCTGGAAAAAGTTAAAATTTTTAAAAATAATACCCAAAATTGGCCACAAGTAATAACAAATAGTTTGAAATGTTAGGTGTAAAAATATACGATAAATTTAAAAAAAAATAAAATCAATTATACTAAGCTAAACAATAAAATCTTTTACTTGTCCATTTCTCTCTAGAAGAATTATATGCAATTTCAGTTGCCCGAACCCTGTTTTCTAGCTCATGTGAAAGCTGTTTGCTTTGAATTAGAAAGATTGTGACCATGACTAACCTGAGTAAAATGAGTAAATATGTAACATTTTTAGTGATTTCTACCTATATGATTTGTTAGACTATAGAACATCAATAAATGAAATATTATTCACAGCCAGGTGTGGTGGCGAATTCCTGTAATCCCAGCACTTGGGAGGCTGAGGCAGGAGAATCATTTGCAAGTTCAAGACCAGCACGGGCTACAAAGTGAACCCAAGGCCAGCCTGAACTGTGTAATGAGACCCTGTCTCAAAAGAAGACCAGAAAGAAAAGAATAAGGAAATTTTCTTTGTTATGATATAGAATTCTCTAAAGATTGTTTTTATTTTTAGTATTTTTGAGGCAGGGTTTCACTATGCAGTTCAGGCTAAACTTGAGATCACTTTGTACCCCAGACTGGTCTCAAACTCACAATGATCCTCCTGCCTCAGTCTCCCTAGTGCTGGAATTACATGTGTGCACCCCCATGCCCAGCACTGAGAACTCTAAAGATGATGACGATGATGACCTCCCAACTTGTGAGGCAGGCACTTGTGCTGCTGAGCTAAACCCCTGGCCCTAAAGATTATATTCTTTCATGAAAACAGTAAGGCAAAGGAGAGTATAAATATGCCATTTTTGTGTAAGGAAAAAATAAGATTATGTATTTGTATTTTGTTATATTTACATAAAGAAACATTTAAAAACAAGCCAATAAAATGGATACATATAAGGAAAAAGATGGAGACAATTTTATATTGTTTTTATTTTTTAATCTGGTGAATAATAGAACTTTTTTTTTAAAAGATCCACTATACATAAGAATAAAAAGTTAGAAATACATGATCACTCCAAAAATAAATAAAATGTGGGGCCAAGGATATAGCTCAATGGCACAAGTACCTGCCTGGCAAGCACAAGGTCTTGAGTTTGATTCTCAGTGCCAAATAAATTAATTGATTAATTAATTTTTAAAATGATTCAAATGAGAAATAAGTGGGAAGAATCATTCATGAACCCCACTGTAAATTAGAGGAGGTGAGCTTTTATTAAAACACAGATTACAGGTGTTGAGCTATAAAATAAGCTCTCAATGACTTGTAAATCTTCTACATTCTATCTTCCTGTAATTTCTGTTTGGTGATGTAAATGCTTCCATTAACAGTAGAAGGAACATGGTACTAGGAATTAGGACACAAGGTTCTACAGTCCCACTTCTGCTATTAACTGGCTGTGTGCTTTTAGACAATAACTTCCCAAACCTCCTGTCAGTTAAGGGCATGCAGAAATGATCGTTATGGTCCTTTGGGGACTGTGCCAAGGTTTTTTCGGTTTTTTTTTTTAGACTGAGAATTGAATCCAAGGCCTTTGCACCAAACTATATTCCAGGCCACTCCTCCAACCTTTTTTTTTTTTTTTTTTTTGGTCTGTTTGAGCCAGTCTCACTATGCATTTCATGTTGGCCTTGAGCTCACTTTGGAGCCCAGGCTGGTCTTAAACTTGCAACAATCCTTCCAACTCAGTCTCTCTGATGCTGGGATTATAGGTCTGCGCCACCATGTCCAGCTCCAGGGTCTTTGTCAAATTTTTATTTTTCGCAGGTGCCTCCTCTTGCTTAAATTATTTATTCTAAGGTAGAGTCTTGCCCAGCCTGGGCTTGAATTTGTGATTCTCTTGCCTCAGACTCACAAAGTGCTAGGATTATAAGGCTGCGCCTCCACACCAGGCTAGATGCTACTATTCTTAAGTTACATGCTGTGTATTTGGCCTTGCAAATCAGACTAACTAGCACCACAAGGTTTCTACTGATTGTCTCCTGGGCCTAGTATTAAACCTTTGTAGAGCTTAGGTGTAGTTCAGAAGTAGTGCACTTACCTAATATACAATCAGACACAAGTTTTATAAACAGTTAACGATAAGGGAAAGAAATTTTAACTTTGTATGTATGACCTTGGTGGTGATCAATTAAGAATAACAAGAAATGTAGAAGTTATTAAAAGCAATCAAGAAGGCAAGAAGTGTAGCGCAGCAGCAGAGTACCTTGTCTAGCATATATCAGGCACTGGATTCAACCCCCAATACTGCAAACAAAAGCAATCAATATGCAAAACAGATCATACTCCTCTCTCTACTCTTGGAATGCTTGAACTTTCCAAACAAAATCTGAATAAAGCAGGTTGGAGATACATGAGCTACCAACTTCTAAAAGCTTTACCAATCATTAAAGTGAAAATGAACTCACAAGAAAACCAACATGTATCTTAGAAAACATCACAGTAGGTTAAGGTTATATGTACCAATTAACACAGGATATCAAGTGGGTCCAACACTCACTGCCCAGTAGCTCCCACTGTCCAGGTCAGGGTGCCTTTTTTTCTTGTCTTTTTAATTTACAGAACGGGGGGCTGAGGATTTAGCTTGGCGGCACAAGGGCCTGCCTGGCAAGTGCAAGGTTATGAGTTCAATTCCCTGGTACAAAAAAAAGAAAAAAAAATTATAGACCAGGAATTGAACTCATGGCTTTTGCACTAAGCTACATCCCCAGCCCTTTTAAAAATTTATCTTGAAATATGGTCTCAATAAATTGCCCAGGCCAGGCATAGTAGCACAACTCTGTAATCACAGCATTCAGGAGGCTGAGACAGAAAGAAGGATTGCAGTGAGTTTGAGGCCAGCCTAGGCTACATAGTGAGTTCAAAACCAGCCTAAACTGCATAGCAAGACCCTAACTCCAGGAAAACAAACAAACAAACAAACAACAACAAAAAAAAAACAGGTTGTTCAGACTGGGCTCAAATTTAGGATCTTCCTGCCTCAGGTTCAGAGTACTGGGATTACGCCATATGCCACTATGCCAAGGTCATTTCTTCTTAAACCAAGTTCTGTGCATAGTGCACACTAGTGTCTCTTCTTACCCTCAGTGCTCCTTGGGGGTCTCACGGGCCTGGCTCTGCACACCAGCTCCAGGATGGTCCACTGCTGGAAACGGACAACCCATTCTATTTCTATTCAAAACAAGTCACTGGCTTTTTTTAACTGACAAATTTGTTACTTCTCCATTTGCTAGTTGTACTGGGGTTTCTACAAAACTGGGGCCCACCAGAGAGCACCTCAGCCTTAGAGAAAGTTTAACCTGCTCCTAGACACGCTCTATTACACCTCCCAGTGAAGCTGGTCAGGAAAAGAGTAGCAAAGTTCAATAAATGTCCTTGATAGTTAAACAAGGCTCAAAACAGAGTGGCTTTTGTTTTATACTTTGTAACTTTCTAATAACGGTTTGTACAAGATACATTTCCCATCATTTCTCCCAGTCCAGCACTAGAGGAGGGATGCACAGAGCAAGTCCATGTCACTTTGGCTTTGGCCTGCTTTTTTAGCTTCCCCACTGCTCTCCAGAGCTGCACATAAAGGCCTCTGCCCTACATACTTATCCTTTCCCCTCCTCTCAGATTCTTAGCAGCTTTCTTCTCATGACCATTCCTGTGAAAGCCTGTAGCAAACCTTAAACCAGCCCCCAGTTCTTCCCCTCCATCAGGCTGCTGACTGAGACACATCAATCAGCAACCTTCTCCTGTGACAATACAAGCTCAAGGAGTCCTCAGAGTGGCAGGAATCTGGACACCCCCTGCAGGAAGCTGCAGCTCATCAGTAATTAACCACACATGAACCTTAGACCCACAAAGCACCTGACATGTTTCAGACAGAAAAAAAGAGGTCTGACTAAACAATTTTCAAAAAAAGTCAAGTAAAAGCTCATCTGTCTCTAAAGATTATTGGTGAAGGCCTCCAAATATATCTGGATGTGGTTTACATTCTCCATTCACAGAAGCATATTAGACCTTTTAAGATTACATGTGTTGTGCCAGGGGTTTAGCTCAGCGGCTTAAGTGCCTGCTTGGCAAATGCAAGGTTGTGAGTTTGATCCCTGACACCAAAAAAAAAAAATTACATGTGTCCAGGCATGGTGGTGCACATGCAATCCCAGCATGTGGGAAACTGAGGCAAGAGGATTGCTGTGAGGTCAAGTCCAGCCTGGGCTGCATAGTTTAAGGCTAGCCTGAACGACATAGTGAGACCCTGTCTCAAAATAAGGAAAGAGAGAGAGAGATACAGAGAGACAGACAGAGAAGACAGAGACAGAGAAGAAAGGACAGAAAGAAGGGAAGAAAGAAAATCACATTAGCCAGGGTGTAGCTCAGCAGCACAAGCACCTGTGTGGCAAGCGACTTAAAATCTGTACAAGTGAGTAAGAAGTCAGTCAGAAAAGCAGACAACTCTATGACATTGTGGAAAGGTAGGGCCATGAAGTTGGAAAAAGAGCAGGCACTTCAGGGCTGAATGGCAGAGTACAAGGGGGTCTCTGGATCAGGAAAGAAGCAGTCCATGAGGCTGTCATGGTACTGATACACATCTCATGACTGTTAGAACCACAGAATCAGAGCCCTAGAGGAGAACCCAGGATTACGATAGACTCTGCTCAAACGCTGTGCCATCAGCCATAACCCACTCCCTGGCAGTGCAAGGTGCTCATAAACATGAGAACTGGGTGGAGAAACTCTCTGGAATATTTGTTCCATTTTCTGTAAACTTAAAACTTCTCTAAAACATAAGATATGTTAATTTCTAAAAAATAACAAACATTTAGAAAAGATTCCTTCCATTCTAAAAAAATAATCAGAATTTGAAACCTTGAGGAGCCTTCCTGCCCCACACTCTGAAACTTATCAGCTACACAGGATGAACAAGCCAGGTATAGCCCAACTAGGGATGCAAGGCAGGACTCTGGCCCTCTTTGTTCTTTGAGACAAAGCTGGGAGGGGTCTGTGTAGGCCAAAGTGACAGGCAACCAGGAAGTGAATCTGGCTACCTGATGGTGACAAACAGCTAGGACAGCTTCCCACAGCAGGGACAAGAGGTACAAAGTTCAGCTACAGCAACCCTGGGCCCCCGCACTGGACCTCAGAAGCTGCTTGGACACTACTAGATACAACCTTCATGTGACCAAAGAGCCAAGGCTCAGAGGACTGAAGTAAGGAGCTTTAGGGTCCTTGGTTCTTGGCCCCATTCTTCTTCCCATACCTTCAGGTGGCAGCAGAAGGCTGACAGCAGTTGGCCTCTTGAGTAGCTGAGACTACAGTCTCCACATCTCATAAAGAAAACAATCCAGACCCAGCTACATGGCTCCCAGGCCCCAAGACCTCTAGTCTGCTGGGTATGATGATTGGCCTGTTTTCCTTGACTGTGATCTTCTGCTCAGCAGTAGTGACAAGAGACTTTCAAAGATGTCACATCATTGTGACAACCCTGGCTGCATCTGGGTGCCACAGATGGAGTATGGAGGGGCAAGAATTAATCAGATATCGCCAAACACAGAAAACCATTTGAGGATGCATAAAATGAAACCTCACAAGCCTTCCCCCTTTGCCCTTCCCTGGGAGGTAACAACAATATCACCCAGAGCCCCATCACCCACCTGTGTTCTGCTCTATGACAGGCCCCCAGAGAGGACTCCCACACACAGCCCTTGTCCCTGGGAGCTGCATGTGAAACAGACATTTCCTGACCTCCCGCCACAGCCAAGAATACACAGAGACACCTAACTGGCCCCTCTTCTCTTTATACCATCTCCAAAAAAAGGAGACTCTAGAAGCAAGACGTATAGCACATGAGGAAGATGGGGAGAAACCAGGCTTGCCTCGTAGGTGACAAAATCATCAAACTCATCAGCACAAGTGGGAGGGTCTTCATCCTGGGCAGGTGGCACGCTATACAACTGGCCATCCGGATCTGTGGAGAGAAGACCAATAGTCAACAGGTCATCCAAGGAGGTAGAAGATAAGGGTAAAGGTACATGCCAGGCTCCCAGGAAAGACACCTAAGGTTAATATGGGAGGCCTGGGGCTTACTGCAAGCAGGGAGAGAGAAGTGCACTTAACCAAGTGTGAGAAATACAGGCTGAAGTGCCCAGCAAGGTGAGGTACGACAGCTACACCACAGAATGCAGAGGAAATTGTGTGTTGGTAGAATGACACAATTTTTATTTCTTAAAAGAACCATATAAAGCTGGGTATGGTAGCAGATGCCTGTATTTCCAGAGCTTGGGATGCTGAAGCAGGAGGATCACCAAGAGTTCAAGGTTAGCCTGGAATACATAGTGAGTTCAAGGCTACCCATCAGTGTGGCCTTTTTAAAAACAAAATGGGGAAGAAAAAAAAAAGAAACAAAACAAAAAACAAGTGAACAACAACAACAAAAAATCCATATAGCACTGTGAAAGAAAAAGAGCAAAATATAAAGTTCTGTAAAAATTCCCAGCTTGTAAGAACTGCCAGCTACCAATCCAGACTCAATGGGCAAGACCTCTCATACTCAGGGGGTTGTGGACACAATGAAACACAGAAATACTTTCCCCTGGCACAAACTCAGAAGTAGTCTTTATTGTCCTCTTTTTTAGTTAACCATCTCATACACAAATGTTTTCCTTTATATCAAGACAAAATTGAAAAGAAATATTATCTCTTTATGGTGAACAGCCAAATTTTGATGTCAGAAGAAAATACACTGTTTCTGGAATATACTGACCCTCTATCCCTGCTCATCTACTGTGAGAAAAATCACTGACCTTTACTGCCTCTCACTGTTCAGAAGCAGAAAATAAACAGCAAGGGACACCACAAGAGATGCTTGATGTCCTACTACAAATACAAGTATTGTACTTACATGAAATACATCAGCCACTTGTTCAATATCTGTTAACATATTCTTAATGACCACTTATCTAAAAAGTGGAGTCTAGAGTCTTGCGGGCCAAGTGGAATAGCGTTCAGCAGGTACTCCTAGAAAAGCACTTTGAAATAGTCAGTAAGAACCACCTCTAGTGGGGCCAGAGGAGGCCTAGAGCACACTCCTGTGTGATCTACACCATCTGGGGAAAACCCTATCCTACTGCCACACCCCAGCAGTTTCAGAGGGTTGGTTACCACCAGATCTGGGTAACTGGTGAAGGGAGGACAGGTGTCCCAGAAACCCTCAACAGAGAGCAGACAGGACACACAGCTGCTCCATTAAGTTTCTACGTTTCGCTCATTTTATATAGAATAATAGCTGATAATTATGCAAACTCAAACACTGATACTCGTGGTAATTCAATATTGCTCTTCTCTTATGTCTTATGTCTTTTTTTTTTTTTTTTGGTCTTTTTGAGACAGAGTTTTACTATGTGATTCAGACTAGCCTTGAACTCACTTTGCAGCCCAGGTCGGCCTCCAACTCAGTGATCCTCCTGCTTCAGTCTCCCAAGTGCTGGGATTACAGGCATACACCATTACGTCCAGCCTCTCATGTCTTTTGAAGAGCTGGCTATAGTATTGCCAGGAGCATGCTATGTGGTTGGTCTGACAGAGAGTGAAGGTACTCTCTCTGGCAGGCCTGGCCTTTCCCTACCAAGCAAGAACAGTCTCTATACTAGAGGTCCACTTTCTAGGTCTAGGTAAACTGCAACAGAACCATACATACTTCTTTTTTTTTTTTTTTTTTTTTTTTTTTTTGGTACCGGGGATCAAACTTACAACCTTGCACTTGCCAGGCAGGTGCTTACACCACTGAGCCACTGAGCTAAATCCCCGGCCACATACATACTTCTTTTAATGCAAGGTGAACACTACCCAAGATACAACTTTAGGACTCTAGAGGATAAGAGGATCTATCATCCCAGAGCAGTCAGACTGAGCACATTTCATAAAAGGCTAAACTATTTCTGGGAGGTTTTCCCACTAATAAGTTAATGAGTTTGCTTGCACTTCCAAAATCAGAACTCAAAGCTTTAAGAACACAGCCAAGCCTTTCAGACATGTGGATGTGGCTCAGATTTTGACAGGGGGGCAAGTGATATAAGAGTTGCCTTCTGTGATCCAGGGAGATTATGAACAGATCTGTCCTTATATTCTTGTTGAAAAATAAATGTAAGTCTTCTATCAGCTTTTTCTATAAGAATTAAAACAATTTTTAATTAGTGGAAAACTTTAATGTGTATTTATTTTATTCTTCCAGAGCATGAGGAGGTTCTTGAGGCAAAATAATGGACTATCTGTAACAATTCCCTCTCTATCTCATTCTATTCCTGAAATAAGGCCTGTGGCTGTAACAAAAGCCTCCTTGCACTCCCTTGCAAACTGGGTCAATCCATGCTGTCATTTACTATGCTACTTGATACAGTGTTAAGTACAATAGATGAGACAGGTTGTCCACATGTGTCATGTCCACATGGCACACAGCAGGTGAGACCTTCAATAAAAATGAAGTAAACTTCAATAAAAATGCAGTTCAAGTAATGATGCTTCCCTTTCTTTTCATTCTCCTTCTCCTCCTTCTCCTTCTCCTTCTCTTTCTTCTTCTCCTTCTCCTGTTTTGTTTTGTTTTGTTTTGTAGTCCTTTTTGGGCCAGGGTTTCACTACACAGTTCAGGCTTGCCTTGAACCCACAGAGATCCTCCTGCCTCAGCCTCCTGAATCCTGGGATTACAGATGTGAGCCATCATGCCTGGCTCTCCTTTCTTCTTTTTTATTTTTATTATTTTTTTCTTTTTTGGTTCCTTTTCTAAATGCTATGAAATAACAAAATCATCTCTGACATGCTTTCATTTTCACCTTCCCTTCCAAATTAAATGTAAATAAAGTCTCCAAACTACTAAACAGAACAGCAAAGTCACTGCTCCCAGCCCCAGTGGCAGCGAGTCTACCACACAGTGGGATACATGCCTCTGTCTGACACCTATCAGCTCTTCCTCCCACAGCCCATAGGAGTTCCAAGACATAGGCTGATGAGCAGCAATGAGGCTTGGGGGACACACCAAGCAGCATTTTCATAAGCAAGCTGAGCTGAAATTAGGACTGTTTTCTCACAAAGAAACAGTCATCCCATGGCACTCTCAGTCCAGGATACTGCCACCAAACCAGCCTTCTAACCTTGGTTGCCTGATAGCTACCAAATGTGTTAGGAAAGATACCCCTGCTTGGATGCTACCTCCCTCCCCAGTCCTGCTTCCCCTTCCCCCATCTCCAGACTTATCATCAATACCCAAGAGCAGGTGGTTCTGAATATCTTTTTTGTGTCCCCAGAACCCAGACAGTCCAATTCAATGGCATCTATGTAGACTCCATATATCCATGTCCATGGTCCTCATAGGTCTTGGCTGTGCTCAGCCACCTCTATCCCATGTGATTCCAGTTCTCTTATTACAGCCTCCCTTGGTCAACCTGCTCAGGACCCCAATAGGAAGGTCTACCCCAACCAAGTTGGGTTCCCCCTCAATCTTACAAGCAGAACATCCTCCAGGCCCAGGGTCTGTTCCACACAGGTTAAACTCAAGGGAGTGGGCCCTGTATCTTAAGACATACACCAATGTGTCATCAGGCTGAGACCCAGAGGATGCTTCTACTTATGAATGACCTTGCCATTAAAGAAACAGCACCACTTCCTGGAGTATCAAGACTAACTCCAGGACGAATAGAAAAGTTTTTGTTTATAATTAAATCAAAGTAATAATATTACAAAAATGAAAAATAACGTGGTTAAAAACAACCCCCGTGGGGTTAAGTGCAGTGAAGGGTGCTGGTGCCAAGAACCTTTGTCAGATGTCCTATCTCAGGAGCTTGGAGCAGCACACAGTTGGCCCCTTTCAGTTCTGGAGAAGCACAGTCCACCTTCATCCTACTGTCATGCAGGGCACAGCTACAGTACCTTGCCAACAGAAAACAGTTCCTGAGAGGAAAAGCAGAGTGCAAACGCAGAGGGATGACAGGGCTGGATGTAGCAAGCAGGCTTTGTCCATTCAAAGCAAAGTCATGAGATGGTTCCTCATAGAGGGAGGCAAAGAGCAGAGGAGGCTATGATAAGAAAGAAGATCTCTGGCCAGTTTATGGGGACCAGAACTCACTTGCCTCTAGAATAGAAGGTCATGAGACCCCTACCAGGATCACCTAGGCAGGACAGAGGGCCACCACAGTGGCTGTTAACCTAGGCAAAGAGAAGGTGGAGAAGGCCCTATACCTCAGCAGGCCAGGGAATTTGAGGGACTGACCATTCTCAGATGATTGTTCTCTCTCATCAGAAACATAAATATCCACATGGTCCTTGAGTCACCAGACTTCAAGACCCAACCAGTTCTGGAGATAGGCACAAACCCAGAGTGTACTCCACTTCTTTTTTTGTCTTTTTGAGACAGTATCTCTCTATGCAGTTCAGGCTGGCCTTGAGCTCACTTTGTAGCCTAGGCTGATCTTGAACTGGCAAAGATTCTCCTACCTCAGCCTCCCGAGTGCTGGGATTACAGGCATGAGCCACCACACCCAGCTTCCATTTCTTATTAACTGAGGCCCAGTAAAACAGACCAGTCTGACAGCAGAAGCATGGACTCTGGGCCAGAACAGGCCTCACACAGACTCTCCTGTGCTAACCTCTTTCTTGCCCATATCCACAGCTCCCCAGGTTCACCGTTTCTCCCAGCCTTGACCCTGAAGAAAGATCTGCAAGATGAGACAGTAAACTACCCAAATCCAAAATTAAAAGTATTAGAAAGAAGTCAAACTATCATTATTTGCAGATGGCATGATCCTCTACATAGCAGACTCCAAAAAACATCCACCAAAAGAGTCCTAGGATTAATAACCAAGTCATCCAAAGTGGTAAAGCCAATCTTTGGTTGTATAAATATTAGGTTTAATTACTATGACTATAAAAAACAGGGCTCACTACTAGATCAAACAGTACTCTGGAGGCACACTTTCTCCTCCTTCCATGTTATTTTCCCTGGAATCACTGGCTTACCTCCTAGCACCCTACCCATGGTCTCCCCACATACTTCTACCCCCAATGTTCAGGCAGAGTTGTGAAGGGCCTCTCAAAGACCAATCAGTTCAGGGGACCTGTTATAGCTATACCACCATCAACCTATATACCTATACAGGCTCAATCCGTTACTTATGAGTGATGACAAAACAAAACTATATAACAGACAAACAGAAAATGCCACCACCTTCACTGGGGTCCTCAACATCCTGCCTACAATCAAGGTCAAGCAGACACAAATGAGTCTGGAGCTGGTACACATAAGACTCCTGTACCTGACGGAGAAAGAATTCATATCCTTTCAAATATGCAGGTCAGCAAAAGAAATAAAAGACAGGTAAAAAGGAAACAGGGAAATCATAACTAAAAATTATATTTTTAAGAAGATAGCAACTTCCAGGACTCTGCTGAAGTTACCAAAAGCCATAAACTGGCTTAATTATGAAAGTATGAAACAGGACCCTGATGCTAAGACAAAGACAACTCATGTCAATATTTCTACGGTTAGATTTATACTTCTTCCCTACCAGACCCATCACTAAAAGACCATAAATTAGCACAATTAAGAAAGTAAACAAATTGGGCATGGTGGTGCATGTCTATAATTCCAGCACTTGGGAGGCTGATGCAGGAGGATTTCAAGTTTGAGACCAGCCTGGGTTACAAAGGGAACTGAAGGTCAGCCTGAAATGGATAGTGAGATACTATCTCAAAAAGGGAAGAAGAAGA
>PVLA01000246.1:634763-665431 GCA_004027455.1 Hydrochoerus hydrochaeris | reverse complement strand
CCACCATCCTTCTACTTTCTGTCTCTATGAATTGGACTACTCTAAGTACTTCATTCATGTGTGTGGAAGCATTTGTCTTTTTTGTGTGTGATTACCTTATTTCACTTAGCGTAATGTCTTCGCCGTTCATCCTTTTTGTACCGTGTATCAGAATTTCCTTCATTTTAAAGGGCTGAGTGGCTGGGTGTGGTGGTACACACTTGTAATCCTACCACTCAGGAGGCTGAGGCAAGAGGATTGCCGTGAGTTTAAGGCCAGTTTGGGCTACACAGTTCAAAGCCAGCCTGCACTACAAAGTGAAACCATGTCTCAAAAAAACCAAAAATAAGTAAATATAAAAGCTGAGTGATATTCTATCGTATGAATACAACACCTTTTACAATTCATCTGCTGGTAGATACTTAGTGGCTTCCAAGTTTTGACTATTGTGAATAACGCTCCTCTGAAGAATACACAAATAACTTTTGAACCTCTGCTTCCAATTCTTTTGGGTTCCAGAGCTGAATTATTAGATCATTTGAGATTTTTTTTGAGGCAATGTTTATACTCTTCTCCGTGGTGGGTTCCCTCTTCCATCCCCACTAGTAATGATAAATAGTCCAATCTCTCCTTTTTCTCACCAATACTGGTTATTTTCTTTTTACAAAATTTATTATAGCCACCTTGACAGGTGAGCTTTGATGTTTTAACACTTGCTAATGTGGGGAATGTAAATCTATAAAACGTAATGTGTAAGTGGCAGAGTCCTGAAAGTAGCCAGGGATAGCCAGTGGTAACAGAGGCAGCCCGTGGAGAGGACCCTGCAGGAGGTCACTGATCTGCTCATGCCAGAGAACCGGGAGGAACCAGCAAGAGACAGGGCTGCTCAGATGAGGGAAGTACAGTGGGGCACACCCAGAAAACTGTGCTTAGCTAGGGTTGCTTTCTACCACAAAAATATAGAGAAAAGACTGGCAGAGCACAAAGAGGAAGCAATGCTATTAAAAGAATGGAGGAATTGATCCGGAGCAAAAGACCAAAGCTCCAGGGCAAAGTTTGGGTCATTTGCACCCGTTTACAAATCCGTGATGGGCATAACCAGCAAGGAAATTATTTTTATAAAGCAAGAGTGTTCTCAAGGAGAGAAAATATATTAGCAACATCACAAAGCTTTTTGAAAAAGAAGAATCTGAGTTCAGTATTAGACCAAAAGTACTAATAGGAAGCTATACAAAATGAGGAATAGTTATACCAGAAAGTGAGGAAGTACTATTTTTGGAAATCACTCTGCTGAAAGTTGTTTGTCTTAGTGGAGGGAAAGTTCAAACTTTCTACAGATCAATCGAGAAGAAGAATGTTCAGCCCCTGGCTTCTTTCATTTTTCTTTCTTTATTAAATTTTGTCACTCAGAGCGAGCATTTCCCTATTCCCCACTGGTTTCAGAGAACTACCAAACTCAGACTTGGTGCATCCTCCCCTCCCTCTTTAGTGTTTAAAGAAATTCCTCTGGTCCTCAAGGCCTGTGGGACCATCTTCATGCTCCCCTGTGTCCTCACCAGTTACCTGAAGCTCCCTCCTGCCTGCATTCCCTGCTGTCCCTCCTCTGGTCTTCCCTCCAGCCTCCTCTGCCCAGGGTAGTCACCTCCAGCCCCCCTCTCTCAGGCTGGGGGCTCTCTACTGCTCCGTCCTCTTCACCTCCACATCCCCTCTCAGCAGAGTAGGCCCCCATTTCTTTGGGGGACACATTCCTAGATCCCCTAGGTCATGCCTGCATCTATGGGCGGCACCAACCCCTATGTACACTGTTTCCCCTAGATTTATGCAAATTCCTACAGTAAGATCTAATCTATTTATAAATTAGACATAACAAGATATTGAGAAAAATAACAATAATGTAAAACTATTATAACAGTGTTCTGTAAAAAATGTTATTTATAATTAATTCTTTTTCATGGAGCTTTCCACTTAACATTTTTGGCACACGGTTGACTTAAAGGTAACTGAAGCCACAGAAAGTAAAATCTCAAATAAGGGGAGACTACTGTATTCCCCACCTGCTTCTCCCCACCATCCGCTCTGCATTGGATTTGGTCTCAAGAGTCATATATGATTCCCAGTTTTCCAAAGAATGATTTGGAAAAGCTTTAAATGACCTTCAAAGTGAACTTACCTCCATTCCATAGGTAATCACTGCTTCCAGGGCTCAGCATTCATGCTTTTAAAAAAGCTACATTATTAGTAGCCAATATTACATAGCAATGCAAAATCCCTCACAATTCCAGCAGTCACCATTACAGACTTGCAATAATTGGGATAGCATTTTGATTCTTCCTGTAAGTCATTTCCATTATATTACAGTCCTTTTTCTAATTTCTGGTCTGACTTTTGCCATTGCAAACCATGCTAAAATGCCATCTTACTGTAAAATATTTACAGGTTGATGACTTGATCTCTGTATAGGATAGAATCCCAGAAATATCTCTTCTGCATCAAAGGGAACAATTATTTTTTAATCTGAATATATACTGCAAGATCATTTTCCCAAAGCACTGATTCAATTCATGTTTCTACCAACAATGTACAAATTGTCTGATTTCAAGCATTTTTATCAATCTTTAATTTTTGATCATTCAATGATTTTTTTTAAGATGGCTTGGTGTCTTCAATTTACATTTCCCAGATGACCAATGAAACTAATTTTTCCACATGTATATTGGCTAATTACATTTCTCTTCTTTTAAGAAGTCTATTGAATGAATCCCTTTCTTATTTTCCTATTGAATTGACTGTTTTTCTTGTCAACTTGAAGCTCTTTGTGTAGAGGAGGATTAACCATCTGCCATTCATACTGTAAGTATTTTTCCCTGTCTATATCTCTCAGGCCCCTTTAGACTTGATTAGAAAAGCAAATATTCTTAGGTTAATGCTGTAATCCCAGAACTCTGGGAGTCTGACATAGAAAGATCACAAGTTCAAGCCCAGCCAAGGCAATTTAGCAATTTAGTGAGATCCTGTCTTAAAATAAAAAGGGGACTCGGAATGTAGCTCTGTGTAAAAGCCATGTCTTCCATTCTCAGAAGAAGAAGGATAAAGGAGGAGGAGGAGGAGGAGGAGGAAGAGTCAGGGAGTGGAGAGAAGACAAAACATTCTTTGTCATAGCATGGAAGTCTGCATCCCGTTACTGCCTCCATCATCCAATTTTCTCCACAACTGGTTGATCCCTCTCAAAGTGGGATGATGCTTAGGGGTCTTTGGTGGCGTTGAACCTGAGAATAAAAGAGCAGAGCGTGTGATGCGTGAAGGTGGTGGGCAGGGCCGGAGAACAGCATAAGATGTGTCTGGAGGGATAAGCAGCAGTGAGGCTGTGCAGAGCCTTGTGGGTTTGTTGTAAGTACGAGGAGACGGTTTGAGCTGGGCTTGCTTTGGAAAAGGTACCTCTGGCTGATGAATGGACAAGGCAAAACAGGGACAGGACTGGATGCCAGGAGCCCTGTCAGGAGGCTGTCACTGTGGTCCAAGTGCAAAACAGAGGTGGCTGGGGCTAAGGCTTTGGCAGCAGATATAAGCCAAGGTTGACAGATAAATTTTGCACCAGTGAAGGGCTATGAGGTTACACTAAGAGATTAGATGTAGAGTAGCAAGGGGGAAGGAGATGTAGAGATTGTCCTGGGGGACTCTGGTTTAAATAGCAGGAAAAAAGGAGCAGATTGGGAGGGGAAACATCATTCAGCCTCACACTTGTTAAGTCTGAGATGCCATCTGTGAAGCAAGCAGGTGAGAGGTTGGATATTAGAGTACAGCATGCAGACCTGGCATCTGGAGACATAAATTTGGGGCCAGGCAGTAAATAAAGTAACCTAAAGCCAGGGAGAGGATTAGATCCTCCCATACAGTGTGGGCAGAGGCCTGGGCTTGGATACAGTTTGGTGCATGGATTGGCAGCCAGGTCTCCAGAGAAGTGGTGGAGTCTTGAGGGAGAAGTGGCTGGTCACTGAGGGTGCAACCCTCAGGAGGGATTAATGTAGTTCTTGTGGGACCCTGGATAGTTCCTGTGAAAATGCTTCTAAAAAAGAGTAAGCCTGGCCCCTAAAACCCTCTGGCTTCTTATCCTACCACAAGGATAGGAAGCTGTCTGCATCCTTGCCATTGTGGTAGCTGGAGGCCATATAAATGGTACATTCAGTCTTGAGCTTTCAGTCTCCTAAACTGTGAGCTACTAAATCTCTTTTCTTTATAAATCGGAGTCTCAAGTATTTTGTTATAGCAACAGAAAATGAATCAGTGCAATAGAGAAAACAGTTCTCCCAAGACCAGAAGAGGAAGAGCTGATAAAGGAGACTGAGAAGCAACAGGTTAAAGTCAAGACAAGAAAACATTTCAACAAAGGGAGAGTATGAAGGAAAAGGAAATGTGGTGGATTAACTAATGAGCAACTTGTAACACCCAGCTGAACTGAATCAGTATGGTGCTGGGTGTGGGTGGCTCACCTGAGGATCGTCGGAGAGAAAGATGGTATGCTCTTGATCCTCCTGGAGAAGTTTATCATGCTGGTATTGCTGATAGAAACTCAGCAGTTCTCATTGTTGGGAGAACTCGGGTCCCTGCAATCACTGAGGATGGCTGTGGTTCTTTGTGGGGAGCTATGGTCTTTACCTTGAGTGTTACTTCCTTGCTCCAGTGCAGACCTCTCATCCTGCTTGCACAGATTTTCTAGCTTCCACCACTGACCTTTGGGCCTTCCCAGTGCAGATCCTTGATATAGACTTGCATGAGACATTGTCATGGGCTTTAGGTCTTCAGCTGGACTCATGCAGGATACTGCCATGGGATCCAGAACCTCAGCTAGATTTTCAGGTCTCTAGTGTGTGGATAGAGACCTGAATTCTTTTGCATTGACTCTTTGGGTGAATATTATAAAATATTCCTATAAATTATGTGTCCTATATTAAACCTTTTCCCTTGTAAACTCCAGCTACAACAGGAAGTGAAGACTTAAGGGTGAACATTGGATCTGGAGCACCAAAGGGACCTTATTGAAGGCTACTGCAGTAAAGTGCTTGGAACATGAGGAGCAGATTGGATTGAGTCAGGAAGCTAATGTTAGGTAGCTAGTAGAGATGGTATTTGGAGACACCCTGTTATAGTTTGTATCTCATGTGGTTGTAGCTGGGGACTTTCAGAGGTGGATGGATCTAGGATGTGTGGTGTTGAGATCAAGGTGTGATTCTGGGACTGATTCATGGTGTGATGTTTAGGATTAAGGCTCCCCCATCCCTAGGGGTGAGTAACCTGAATAGGATATAAGGGACAGGATGTCACTGCTTGTCTCTTGCTATTTGCTATCTTACTGCTTTTTTGTCTTGTTCCTGCCATGAACTATTTCTCCTGTGTAATGCTCCTCTACCATGCCACCCTGCCCGGAGCCAGCCAACTATGAACTGAAACCTCTACAGACTGTAAGCCAAATAAACCTTTCCTCCTTTAACTCTGGGTGCTGAGTATTTTGTCTCAGCAGTGAGAAAAGAGATGAAAACAAACCTCTACTATGAAACTTAACTATGAATGATGAGTGTAAGTCTAACCCCTCTGGGAGGCTGAGGCAGCAGAATCACAAGTTCAAGTCCAGTCTGAGCAATTTAGTGATTTAAAAAGTGTCAGGGATGTAGCTAAGGGGGAAGGCCCTAGGTTTGATCTCTAGTACTATACTGAAAAAAAAAAAAGAGAAAAAATAGAGAGATGGGTAGGAAGCACACGGAGTTGGAGAGAGACACTGTTGTTTGGTTTTGTTTTTTCATTGGCGCGCCTTAAGCGGGGGTGAATGCTGATGAGGTGATGAGAAGAGCACAAAGTGAGTCCAGAGCACAAAGTGAGTCCCTCTTATCCCAGGAGAAGAGATGAGAGTGAAGACCCATGGATGGATGAAGGGAGAAGAAGGATGAAGAAAAAGACGAGAGAAAATCCTTCCAAATAGGTGGGAAGAACCAAGGGAAGGAGAGTGCAGAGAGCAGCAGCCCTCTCCCTGGCAGCACTGGGTGCTATGTGATAGTGCAACCCCATAAAGATAGTTCTGAAAAACAAGTAACTGTTGGGCCCAGTGTCCCACACCCAGTCCACTAGAATTCAAAGGGAAAACACAAACTAAATACATTCTTGATCATTCAAGGACTCATAAAATTTACACTCAGTCATCCCTGAAAAATGTACTAGAGAATGAATTCCAGGAGGTCAGAAAATGAATCCAAGAAAAAGACAAGCGACATTAAAAACAGTGACAAGCAAAGAAGTGTGCGGGTGTGTGCGCTTATAACTAAATATAAATAACTGATGGTTATTTAAAATATTTTAATAGATATAATAATTATTCATATCTATGAGACATAGGCTGGCTATTTTTTAAAGGCAGTTTGAAAGTAAAGTTATATAAACATGAAAGATGGAAGAGAATGAGGAGGAAGGGAATCTTACAAAGTTCTTCTTGCTCAAGGGAAGAAATAAATATTTATTGCTACTAGATATTGATAGACATTTCTTTAACAATATGGTTTATGATCATATGATCACAAGCCAGTGTGGTGGCACACATCTATAATCCCAGCATTCTAGGGGGCTAAGGCAAGAAAGTTCAAGTCCAACCTAGATAACTTAGCAAGAACTTGCTTCTAAAAAAAATTTTTTTAAGGGCTGGGAATGTAGCTCCCTGTGAAAACCCTGAGTTCAATCCCCAGCACTGAGAGAAAAAAATGTGAGCATAGTCCTAAGAAAAGAGAAGTATAAATTCTATTCACTTGAATTCCCAAAAGGAAAGCATGGAACAAAGAAAATCTTATTCATTCGAAGACAGTAAAAGACTTTTTAAATGAAAAGAGAAAGACTAGAGAAAAGAAATATTTCTCTATTTAGAAAGAAAAATAGAAAATCTTTAAAATATGGTATAAATTGTCCCAAAGATACCTCGCTGAAAGGAATGGAGCTATGAGTTATTAGTAAAACATAAAACTTCTGTGCAAAGCAGTATCCTCTTTGTCTTCCCCTAAGTGGAATGTGTGGAGCAACACTTCTTTCTTTTTTTTATTTAAAGAGAAAAAAACCAGAAAAAGGATAGAAATATTACAGAATTTCAAGAAAAAAAGATAAACAGTAAGAAATCACTAGTTGATAAATTACATATTGTTCTTTTAAAAATAGTTATTCAAGTTACAAAATTAAGGCACACAAAGTGGACACTCAAGCAGTGAGAGTGCAAACAGATCTGTTCAACAATCCAACAAGAACCTAGAAATATGGTCATCAATCTGGAGGAACACTTCTAAAACTCTTCATACACTGACAGCCAGTTGTGGTGATCTGCACCTATAATATCTCATTACTCAGGAAACCGAAGCAGAAGGATTCCTCAAGCCTTGCTGTTCAAGGCCAGCCTGAGCAACATAGCAAACTCCCACCTACACATACATAAATAAGTAAGCACGGCTGCATAATAAAGTACTCCAAACATAGTGGCATGAAACAACCATTCACTTACCCCACAGAGCCTATGGATCAAGAGCATAGACAGAGTACAGTAGAGAGGACCTGGTTTTGCTCCATGTTGGTGGAGGCTGCAGTTGGAGGACTCCGTCTGGGTGCGGGACTATCTGAGGTCTGGTCTCACATGCCTGAGAGTAGAGGGTGGTTATTGGCCAGGGACCATGATTTCTCCGTGTAAACTGAGGCTGGGCTTCTCCAGGTAGCTCTGGCTCCCTCACAGCATAGCGGCTGGGTTCCCAGGGCAAATATTAGGACAGAAAAGAGCCAGATCAAACCTGAGAGTCACACAGGGCCACCTTTGTAGAAGTGAGCCATCGAGGCCAGCTGATTTTCAAGACAGAAGTTAGGCTCTACCAGTTTTGAGACAAGTGGAACAGAATTTGTGAACACCAGCATTCTGGGAGGCTGAGGCAGAATCACAATTTTGAGCCCAGCCTGGGCAATTTAGTGAAATTCTGTCTCAAAGTAAAAATAAAAAAGGGCTGGAGATGTAGCTCAGGGTGGAGGCCCTGGGTTTAATTGCCAGTACAGTTAAAAAAAATCGTAGACATATTTTTAAACCATCCCAACAGCCAAGTAGAATTCTTTCTGACAAAACTCAAAGTTCAGTATATAAACAAACTTTAAAATATTAATTCTACAGCAAGACATAGTAGTATACTATTTTTTAAAATATACTAAACAAAGACAGCAATCCAGGCCAACTCAGAAATAATATTAGCCAGCACTTTGTTATATTAAGTGTTGTAAATTTCTCTCTCTCTCTCTTTGTCTTTTTGAGAGAGGGTCTTGCTATGCAGTTCAGGCTGGCCCTAGGCTCACTTTGTAGCCCAGGCTGGTCTTGAACCTGCAAGATCTTTCTGCCTCAGCCTCTCCAGTGCTGGGATTGCAGGCATGAGGCACAATACCCAGCTTTCAAATTTTTCTTTTCCAGACCCAAGGCTAGGTGTGTGTATTTGGAGAAAAAAAAAAAAAGTTATGTACTATCTACCTAACACAGGTGAAACAAAATAAAACCTTTGAAATAAAGAACTATAAAAAATACCAGCGATCCTAAGACAAATAACTCTGGGTGAAAACACTAGGAAAATCCATATTCATATTTGTCAGTAAACAGAAAATAGACCCTAAAACAATGAGGTAGCACGCAAAGAAAACGCCCAACTTTTAATAACGTCCCTGCTTGCGTGGCTGTGGGAAAGGTCTGCTGGGTGCCGCAGGAGGATGGCGCTGGGCGACAAGGTGAAGGCGCTGTTAAATTTTAACCCCTTACCCTTTGACCCACTGGTTGCACTCAGCCTGCACACACTTCGCTATACAGATGCAGAAGGTTTTTAAATTTTTTTTTTCCTCATTCTTGATGCTGTTTGATGTGCCAGGATGGAACCGAGAGCCAAACACACACTAGGGGTAGCTGAGCTCCGCCTCAGCCTGCTGTGCAGGATTTTGAAGACCACGGAAGAAATGTGGGAACAGACGCGGAAGCAGCTCCGAAACCCAAAGGGAGAGTGAATAAAACACGCCGCAAAGCAACACACACGGCGCGAGTCCCTTCACTTTTTTGTTTTTAAGTTACAAAACTCAATTCGTGTATCTCCATCTTGGTCACACACATACAAATACAGAAAGAAATGCGAAGAAAAGATTTGCATGAAATTGATGACAGCGTTTTCCTCTCAGGACTGCAGTAGGGTGAGAAGTTTGAGATAAGGGTGTGGTTCTTTTTTTTTTTTTTAAGCAAGGTATGGTGGCCCATGCCTGTAATCACCGCACTCGGAGGCAGAGGCAGGCAGATCGCTGTGAGTTTGAGGCCAATATAGGCTACATAATGAGTTTAAGACCAGCTTGAACTACATAGTGAGACTCTGTCTCAAAAAGCCAAATAAAATGTTTTTTTAAATCTACCCCCTGCACTTTGACTTTCTTTAAAGTAATATATATTATATTACAAAGTAATATATATATACTTTATATATGTATTCTTTAAGTTAAAATTAAATTATCCTTTCTTCCTTATTTTGTAGGTTTTGCTATCTTTTTTATTCAGATATAATTCCCGTACCATACAATTCTCTCCTCCCTTTCCTTGCACAGTACGGGGGATCGAACCCAGAGCTTTCACACTGAGTGAAAACTCTAGACCTTTTCTGTTCTTTATTTTGAGACAGGGCCTTGCTAAGTCACTGAGTTGCCCAGGCTGGGTTTGAACTTAGTATCTTTCTACCTCAGCCTCCCACAGTTCTGGGATGATGATGTGTGCCACAAAGCCTGACCAATCCACAAGCCATTTAAAAAATACGATTTAATGATTTTTCGTGTGTTCACAGGGTTATATAATTATCATCACAATACATTTTAGAATATTTTCTTCACTTTCAAAAAAAAAATCCATGGACCCTTTTCACTATCATTTCCCTCCACTCCAAGCCTTCCTATCCTGCCTGCCCTAGGCAATCCTTAATCTACTTGTAGTCCCCATAGATTTATCTATTCAGGGCATTTCATATACATGGAATTGTGTAATATGTCATCTTTTGTAATTGTAATTGCCTTCTTTCATTTTGCATGTTTTTAAGGCTCATCTGTGTTATTGCATGTACCAGTACTTCATTACTTTTTGTGGCCAAGTAATATTCCATAGTATGAATAAACCACATTTTTTTTTTGTATCTAGCAGTTAGTGAGCATTTAAGTTGGATCCACCTTTTGGCCTTTATAAATAGTGCTACTATGAATATTTGTGTACAAGATTTTATACTAACATATATTTTCATTACTCTTGTATCTATACATAAGCATGGAATTTTTCAGCCAAAGAGCAGCTCTGTTTAACTTTTTGAATAACCTCCAGACAGTTTTCCAAAGTAGCAATACTATGTTACATTTCTAGAAGCAGCACATGTGGGTTGCAATCACTTCACATCCTCATTAGCACTTATGACTTGTCTCTTCCAGTATAGTCACCCTCATGGGTGTGAAGAGAATATTTCATTGGGTTTTTATTTTATTTTATTGATAATTGATGATTGAACACTTTGCATGTGTTTACTGGCTTTGTTTTTTTTTTGAAGCAAGGTCTTAGTTCAGGCTGACCTTGAACTCACAGCAATCTTCCTGCCTCATCCTCCCAAGTGCTGCAAATATACGCATGCACCATTGCATTCGGCTTCTTATTGACTTTCTGTGGGAAGGTTTTTTGTTTTTTGAGACAGGATCTTACAGTCCAAGCTAATGTTGAACTTGCAGTTCTCCTGCATCAGCCTCCTGAGTGCTGGGACTCCAGGCACACACTACCATACCTAGCTCCTTAAAAAATGCTTATTCAAATGCTTTACCCACTTTTTATTTAATTTTATTGTTGAGTTATAAGTGTTCTTCATATATTCTAATTCAGGTCCTTTATCAAATGTATGATTTGCACATATTTTCTCTCATCGTGTGAGTCTTCTTACTCTTTTCTTTACTTTTGGAACCAGGTGCCACTGTGTTTCTCAGCCCAGTCTTGAGCTCCTCAGTTTAAGCAGTGCTCCTGCTTGGGACTACAGGAGTGCAACAGTCCTCCTCTTCATGTTCTTGATAGTGTCATTTGAAGCACAAAAATTTTTAATTTTGATGAAATCCAATGACCTATTTTTTAACTTTGTCGTTGTGCTTTGAGAATCATATCCATGAAACCATTTGCTTAATTAAAGTTTGGAGGATTTTCTCTTATGCTTTCTTCTAAGAGTTTTATAGTTCTTCTCTTGCAGTTAGAGTTTTGACTCATTTTGAGTTAATTTTTGCATTTAGGGTAAGGGCTCCCACTTCATTCGTTTGTAAATTCTTTTTTTTTTATTTAAAGAGAAAAAAAAGCAAAACCGAAAAAGGGGTAGAAACAATACAGAATTTCAGGGAAAAAAAGCAGTAAGAAATCACTAGTTGATAAATTACATTTGTTTGTAAATTCTTTTGCAACATTGTTTGTTGGGGAGACTGCTGTTTCACCACTTCATGGAATTAGTGCCCTTGAAAAATCAATTTATCACAGGTATATGGATTTTTATCTGGACTGTCAATTCTATTTTATTGATCTGAATACCTCATTTTGTGCAAATACCATGCTATCTCAATTACTTTTGCTTTGTAATATATTTTGAAATCAGAACATGTGAGTCCTTCAAACATCACCATTCTGCCTCAGTCTCTCAGTTTTGTGTTACTAAGCTCATCTTCTTTGCCTCGAACACTACTGATTTTTTAATAGCCACTTCAGCTTTCTTATACTTAAAGTTTATTATATCTTTTCCTATTTACTGGTATTCAACCTATTTGTGTGTCTATATTTAAAATTTATAGATAATATATAATTGAGCTTTGAATTTTGTTTTTGTTTTTTTTGTTTGTTTTGTTTTGTTGTAAGACAAAACTATATAGCTTCTCACTATGTAGGCCAGGCTAACCTTGTGGCAATCCTCCTGCCTCAGCCTCTCAAGTGTGGGGATTACAGGCATGTGCCACCATGCCTGGCTCAAACATTTATCTGACAATCTCTGACTTTTAATGCTAGTCATTTTTCTTTAACATACTTATTGATGGAGTCATTTTTCTTTAACATACTTATTGATAGTCATTTTTCTTTAACATACTTATTGATAGAGTTAATTTAAGCCTAGAATTTTACTATTTGTTTTGTCTTTTATTTTTTGTTCTTTTTCATTTCCTTTCTTTTGTTTAACTGAAAACATTTTAGAATTTCGTTTTAATTTGCCCACTAATTTTGTGGCTGTACCTCTTTGCCCTTGCTATTTAGTTCTTGCTTTAGGATTATAATATACATCCTAAACACTTTTTATAGTGTAGTAAGAGTTTATATTGCATCACTTCATATAAAATGCAGATGGTTTATAACTACATAGGTCCATTCACCTGTCTTCACTATATTATAGTCGTCATAATTATTATATCTGCTTACATTATTAACTCCATAATACAGTACAGTATTATAATTTTCAATTTAAGCAGTCATTTATATTTTAAAGAAATTAAAAAGATTAAAAACAATCTCATGTTTTTCCACACATTTTCCATTCCCAGAAACATGCATTTTATTTTGTAGATCTGAGTTTCCATTTGGTTCTAGTTCCTGTCAGCTTGAAAAATTTGCTTGGCATTTCTCATAATGTAGATTTGCTGCAGACAAATTTCTTACTTTTTTTAAATCCAAAAGTATTTTTATTCCAAATTTACCCCTAAAGGATGTATTTACTGGACATAGAATCTTGAGTCAATAGTTCCCCCGCCCCAGTACTCTAAAGATCTTGCTCCACTTAGCTCCCCACTTTATTTTTGCTCTAAAAAAATCTCACAATGATTCAGATCCCTGCATACAAGATATCATTTTCTTTGACTATGTTCAAGATTTTATTTTATTTGCTTTCAGCAGTTTTACTGTGATATCTCTCGATATGTTACCACTGTTGCTATTGCTTTTCAACTCCAATTTAGGAATTGCCTGCACTTTCAGAATCTGTAAATTTATACCTTTATCAGCTTTCTTCAAACATCAACTACCCCGTTTTTCTCTGTCGTCTTCTAGGACTACGGCTATCTGTGTGTGTGTGTGTGTGTGTGTGTGTGTGTGTGTGTGTGTGTGTGTTAAGCTTTCTGGCATTTGCGACTGGATCCTGAGGCACCACTAATTTTCTTCAGTTTTCTAAAAAAAGTGTGTGTGTGTTCTTTCACATAGGTAAGTGCTATTGAATTACCTTTAATTTTACTGAATTGTCTTCTCTCATCTCTCTTCTGTTCTTAAGCCTATCCAGTGCATTTTTTCACTCCTGATGTTGAACTTTTCATTTCTAGAATTACCATTCAGTTCTTTTTTATAGTTTGTTTCCTAAGAGACTGCATTCTTTTGTTTGTGGCAAACATATTCCTCTTATGTCTCTGAGCATAATTATAAAGCTATTTTAAAATCTTTGCCTACTAATTCCAGTAACTGGATCATCCTGGAATTGGTCGCTGTTAACTCGACTTTCCCTTAGAACAGATCAAGTTTTCTTGGTTTTTCGCACATGGGGGAATTTCGTATCTTGGACACTGTGAATTGTACATTGTGGAGGCTCTGGGTTCTGTGTCCCTCTGAAGAATATTGACTTAGATTTTAGCTCATGGTGAACTCCACTGAAAACGCTCTCTCCTGGGGTGGGTGACAGCTCAAATTTAAGTTCGCTTCTTTTAGCCTTAGCTGACTTCTTGGGGTCCGCCCCATGCATTTGCAGTTTGTAGGTGAGGCAGAGACTTTGTCAGAGTTTATGCACAGCGTTGGGTTTTGGACTTTTTTTTTTTTTTAATCTTTCTCTTTACTTTTCAGTAACTGTGGTGGTCCTGCACTATATCCTTTGGTTCATGAAGCCAACAAAATCACCAGTTTTTCTACTGGAATTTTAGGAGCCTTACCTTGTGCAGACTGAGGCTTTGCTAAGGTAAAGTGCTATTTAAAAAATAAATAAATAAATAAATAAATAGCAAACTCATTCCATGATGTCCCCTTTTACCAACTCCCTAAGCATCTGCCTACTTTTGTGCTCTTCCGTATCTTCAGGTAATTGATTTTTTAGATTCTGTCTAGAGTTTTATGGGGAGTTTTTGTTTGTTTGTTTGCTTTGGTTTTTTGGTTTTAGGGTTTTGTGTGTGTGCATGTGTGTTTGTGTGTGTGTGTGTGTGTGTGCTGCTGATTTTGTACTGGCTTTTGTACTGAGCTACTTCCCCAGCCCTTTTAATATTTTATTTTGAGACAGGACCTCATGAAGTGTCCCAGCTGGCTTTCATTTGTAATCCTCTCACCTCAGCCTCTCACAGTGCTGAGATTACCACCATGGCCAATTCATCCAGAGTTTATGTTTGATGTATCCTTAGGTTTTTAATGGTTGATTATTCTAAAGGAATAATAATTCTAAGGGAATAATCAATTATTCTAAAGGAATAATAATTCTAAAGGAATAATCAATCAAGTTTTCCTCTGTGAGGAGGGAAAAAAATAGGAACGAATCTCTGATCTAGTTGTTCAAGGGATTTAAAAAATAATTTTCTAACTCCCCACTTTTCCCCTCTCCACTTTACCTTCCTCCCCCTACCCCTCATCCTCTTCCTCTTTCTCCTGCTCCTCCTATTAATGGATCATTTTATTTACTCCTCGTGATAACTTTTTTGGTAATCTGGCTGTGTCATCCCCAAATGAAGGATGAGGAAATGGAACAAAAGAGATCAAGCCTCTTACCAAAATCGCTGCGCATCAGCAGCATTCAAACCAGCTGCTGACTCTGCCGCCGTTTTCTTCCTTAACCTGGTTATGAGACATGGCTCATAAAAAGGGCACGTGTCAGGATCAAGGTGGTAGCTGGAGGGAGAAGTGGAAAGGATCATCTGTCACTTTGAACTTGACCAGGTCCTTGTTAGTCATCGAGTCAGAGGATTTCTCAGCTGGGCATAACCAATAGAAACCACTCTCATTAAAGAGGAAATGAATGTAGTAGAGGATGTTAGAGTTGGCAGCATCTCTGAGAAGGCCAGGGGAATCTGTCTAAAGGCTGCGGGCCAGTACCATGGCCACAGCTGGCCAGGTCTTGGCTGTGTCTTGGCCACCTTCACTGGAGTGGAATACAGTTCTGCTCCCTCACAGCTCTTGCGCATGTCCCAGTGGCTCTCACCAGCACATGTTCTGTTAGATCATCCCAGCGGTGAGGGAGGCTCTTTTGCCTGTCTTTCTGCTTTCTGGGTAGGAAAGTGGGACTCTAAATGTGGAACAAGTCCAGACATTGGAAGAGGAGTTAAATGGTGCTAGGCAACCAGAGAATTTGATCAACTCAATGTGCACATCCCATGTCAAGAAGCCATTGGGCTGATCTCATGAAATCTAGTCTTATAATTTTTCTCCCAGAAAAACAAGACTAGAATAGCCCCATTCTGTGTTGATGGAATGGAAGTTTCCTTCATTTAGAGAAAGGCTGAACTCTGGAAGCAGACGGTTTTATAGGAGCATGACTCATGCTGGTTTTTGTTTAACTGTTATTGCACCTTGACTAAGATAAAAATGACTGCATTTGGACTGTAAGCTAGATTTTCTAATCAATTATTTTTAAAACTATACTCGTTGAAACACAGTTTGTTCAGTGTCACCTCCACTTTTAGGCCAAGTAGACAAGGACATACAGAAGCATTTTCTTGGTTCTCAGGACTCTCTGCTGGGGTAGGGCTGTGGGGGCCTTATCCAGCCAAAAGGGAGTGTCTGGACAACTTCAAGGGTTATATGTTTTCCAAATGACCTTTGGAATTTTGACTGAAAGTGGTAGAAACAGGACCAATTGGGAAAGTAGGATGGGCCAACACTGCCCCATCCACAGTTCGCAAAATGCTAAATCGATTTGAGCAGGAAGCTCAATTCCATCCCAGGGGAAAGGGGTTTGTAACTGACTGACATATAGATTTTCTTGAGGCCATCAGTGAGAATAGTAAAGTTTTGTGCAGGGTTTTATGTTCCATTTCGTTCTATTCAACTGTACAAAAACTAAATTAATCCCCCTTCTCATTTTTCTAAGGTTAGCATTTTAGGGAATATACAGCAATCATATGCTTTAGAATTTAAGGGGCAATCACAGTTTGTTATTATTTAATTTTTCTATATATCTTAATGTGCAATAAAAAAATTTCTCTTCTCCTTGTAGTTTCACTGTTCATGTGCCTTTCCTGAGCTATTTCAGAAATAAATAAGCATTTATGTAGAGCCTACCCCTTCTTTTTGCACAAATAGAACATATTATAATACATTTTGTGCATTGTCTATATGTATACATGTATCATATACCATATAATCTCTCCACATGTTCTATAGATTTTGGGGGGAATAGTAATTTCTTTTCATACTCTTTTTTTTTTTCAGATAGCATCTTCCTATGTAGTTCATGCTGGTCTTGAGCTCACTATGCAATCCAGGCTGGGTTTGAATTCACAGGAATCCTCCTGCCTCAGCCTCTTGAGTGCTAAGATTACAAGCACATACCACCCTGCCTGGCCAGAAGTTCTTTACATACAAATAATTTTTTCCCTTTAAAATGAAGATGACTTTTAAATGTCTCAGTAAATGTATTTTGTGTATATAACTGTGTATGATTTTCATGTGAGAAAACACAGATCAGAAAAAAAACCCATTCCTAAAGCACGTTTCCAGGTCCACATATACATACGTGTACATAACATATATGAATGATGAATAAACATATACGATATCTTTCCATATTCTTCCTCTTCTTTATCAAAGCCACAGAAGATGTTAATAACTCTCATGTGGTTATTCAATTAACCACAAGACTCTGTTAATAAACATTCAGTTGTTTAACTTGTAATTATAAACAGTGCTGAAGTCAATGTCCTTGTATGTACCTCTTTGTGTATATATGAGAGTTTGTGGAATTACATTTCTAGAACTAGAATTGCTAGGTGAATATAAAATGATTCTTTAAAATCCGACTGGTATTACCCAGCTGTTCTGCAAGAGGTTGTATCACTGTACAATCCTACCTTTTGGCCCTACCTATGTTGGCCCAGCACATTATTAAACATTTTCATCTTGCTCTAACTGCCATAGTTTTAATTTGTATGCCTCTCATTCAAATTATCACTTTTTTAGGGACCAGAAATCGAACTCAGGAGCTTGTGCTTGCCAGGCAGTGTGCTTTGTCACTAAGCTATATCCCCAGCCCCAGACTATCACTTTTAAAGACGTTTAAAATCCATTTACATTTACTGTGTTTTAAACTGTGTGTTACAATTTTCTTTTGGATTGAGAGTCTCTTTCATACTGATCTGTAGAAGTTATATAGAAATAAATGAACTGCCTTCTTTTAAAATGATGACTTATAAATGCAGGATTAAATGTGATTTAGTGTCTGTAACTATGATTCTTCATAGGCAAAAGCTCACAGATCTGAAAAAAATCCATTCTTAGAACATGTTTCCAAGTTTTTTTGTTTGCAAAACACAGTCGTTGGAAAATATTTTGAAGTTATTACAAAACTGTACAACCCATTGCAGTATTATTTGTAGACTAAATTAAGATGAGTTAAAAATATTTTCAGTTGATTAAACTGTAAAATTAAGATGACTTAAAGCATTTGTATAGCTTATAAAACTATAAAAGTAATAAATACATATTCTGTTTTTAAAAATCCAATATACATAAGTATATAAATTACAAAGTTGGATTATCCCCCTCCCTACAAAGGCAGGAAACTTGTTAACAGTTTGGCATTCAGCCTTCAGAGCTTCTTTCTATACACCTACAAATATAGATACATACAGATATAGATATAGTGAGTTTTTCTGCAGAAAAGTGGAAGCCACATGATGTTCTGTAACTTTACATCCATTGGGAATTCATTCTGGATGTCAATAATGGTAACCTTTGCAATCTGGATTTTTGTTTTGTGTTGTTTTTGTGATCAAACCCAGGGAATCAAACCCAGGGGAACTGTACCATTGAGCTACAGCTCTAGCCTTTTTAATTTGTTTTATTTTGAGAGTGTCTTGCTAAATCGCCCAGGCTTGAACTTGTATTCAAGCCTCAGCTTCCCGAGTAGCTGAGATTACAATCATGCACCACCATTCCTAACTTGAATCTGGTTTTTCAATCTGTAAATTAGCAGCGTCTGTCACAGACCATAGCAGGACCCGATAGTGGCTTCCCTTCAGAAAAACTGAGTCCCAGTTAATGTGATTGAACAGATGTGGCATTCGGAAACCCAGCAAGTACCCCACTGTCTGCACCTAGTTTCTCTCATAGCTTGGGGAACACACTATAAAGGGGCTCAGACTCGGGGAAGCTGAGTATAATCACAAGGTCACACAGGACTACAAGCAGCCTTCCTGCCACCAGTGCCTAAAATCCCTTCTTTTGACTTTTCACAAAATTTGGCTTCTTACTTTGTTTAGGATTGTTTCGTTTAAGATGAATGCTGAGGCATAATTGGAATCAGCAGGGAGAAGGAACAGGGTCAGAATCGTGGGTGCTCAGGAGCTGGAGGGGCCCCAGGAACCCCGTGGGAGTCAGGCTGTGTTCCCCAGCAAGCCAATTGGGAAGCACCCTCCCAGCAGCACCCTGTAGACAGGGGGTGCTCTGGAGCCAGGGAAGAAGGGGTGCTTCAGGGTCCACCTTAGGGGGCCTCCACTCCCCAAGACTTGTGTCCTGCCTGGATTTCCCCAGAGAAAGAGGCCTCTTTTCCTCCCAACAAAGGCACGATTTGCTCAGCCAAGCCCTTGGGGGCCGCATCTGCCTAAGGGGGGGCCTCTTTGGAGTTGGCCCACAAAAAAATGGTGCAGACTCTTCAGACCCTGGCAGTCTTGCCTGGACCTGCTTCAGGAGGCTCCAGATTGGTCTGCCCTGAGGGCCCTGACCCAGGGGGTCGGGTCTTCTCCAGCATCCTCAGGGCCACCCCCAAGCAGCCCTCCTAGGCTTGGGAACGCACTGAGTTCCAGGAGGGTGGCTGGGTCGCAGTTTTCTTCAATAGAATCCTTTCTGTGTTCATTCAACAAATATTTGAGGCTCTCCCGTAAGCCAAGGCCTGTTCTAGCTCTGGAAATATGCAGAACAGGACGGACAAGGTCCTTGCCTTTGTGGAGCTGGCATTCTAGTGGGGGAAGCCAGATAAGGAACAAGTAAAAGAAGTAAACAAGACCATTTTTCTGAGCAGTGCTAGGAGGAAAATAAAATGCACAATGGCTTAAGGAGTGGTGGGGGAGGGGTGGCTGGCCTGTAGCTCGCACCTGAAAGGAAACTTTCTGGGAAGGTGACACTCAAATGACAGGACAGAAGTTGTTGTGCCAACTTGGGGAGAATGTTGCAGGCAGCAGAAGAGGAAAGGATAGTGCCAAAGGGTGGGAGACGCTCTGCAGTGGGGAGCCAGGGAGAGGACGAGGGTGAGGAGCCACAAGGGCTGATTTCTACTTTCCACAGGGCCTGTGACTGCATGAGTCCACTGGGGTTTCTTCCACATACATGGGTGGTCACAGAAGGATTTAAGTAGATGGCAGAAAGATCTGGATGTGCTGTCTAGAGATCACTCAGATTTCTCCACGGAGGGACTTGCGGAACAAGGAGGCAGGAAGACCAGTCAGAGGCCGTGCAGGGTCCAGGGGAGGCCATAGCTTCAAGCAGGAGCCAAAGGGGAGATAAAGAGGAGGGCGACTTGGGGACTCAGGTTTGGAATTCTTGCTCACTTCTGGGTCCTCCTACAGAAGCAGGGACCAGCCAGGACACCTGTAATTTCAGGAACAGTGCAAATTCTAGCTCAACCTAGGCAACTTAGGGAGACTGTCTCAAAATAAACAAACAAACAAACAAACAAACAAAAATACATAAATAGAGCTATGCTTGTGCTGTAGCTCAGCACAGCAGCCCTGGATTCAATCCTTAGTACTGCAAGAAGGAGGGGAAGGAGCTGCAGACAAGGTGTGGGCCACTGAGGGCCATTGCTCTCTGCAACCCGTGAATGAGGTCTGGACACCAAGATGCTGGGGTTCTGCCTGGTGTATGCCCAGCCCACTGTCAGACCCAGGCACAAGGCTCATGGTAGAGGGCCCCACTCATACCTCCTCTGGGGCTCCTTACCCCTCAGCCAAGGAATTTCCTGCTCAAACAGCCCAAAGCTAGCTGCCTGGGCCCATAAGGGGCTCTTCAGCAGGTGGCAGCCTGCATGCACCTCCCTAGATCCTAAGAGTGACAAGGAGAGGAGGTGGCAACTTTTAAGGGGTACGGGTAGCACTCAAGCCTTGTGCTGGGCATTTATACCAGGGTAAGAATCTAAGGATCCTCCAGAGGGGAGGGGATAGGAATCATCATGTTCCAGAGTCAACTTCTAGAATGAAATCTGGTCTTCTAAGACATTCTGACGCTATATTTGTTAAGATAAGAAGACAGACATATTTTATCCAACAGTTTCTTGGTTTGATTAGTAACTTTTAATATCCAGACAGACGGGGTGGGGGCTGTGCACAGCATAGCCGCCCACATCCATGGGCTGCTCCACAGCGTTTCCCAGGTGCTAGATGGGGAGTTCTAGGGCCCATCATCTACCCAAGGACTTTCCACCAAAATAGAATAAATGTCTTTTGCCAAGCAAAATTAACATAACAGAGTTTTCCAAATTTTACATTTTGATTCCATCTCCTCCCCTAGAATCTTTGGTACCTGCCACTCCTCCGCTATCTGCTGCAATTGAATTAATAAAATAAACAGTGAAAGAGGTCACAGACATATTATGGTAGAAGGATATTCAGAAAAAGCTGAAAAGTACTGATTCTTATGCATTGAACAGTGGGGGTTTTTTTAATAGACCTGAGTACACATGGCTGTTTTGTTAGATGGTACCCACACACCACAGTTATCTTTCCTAACAGCTAAATGATTTCTAGCTCACATTGATGGAAATAATTATGCTTTAGAATGCTCTACTGAGAGAACCATGATTTCTAGGTCTGTTGATCTAGACCACACTGAGTAAATAAGACACTATTTTTTGAAGCATTTGAAAACTTATCTTTATTTAAAAGTTAAAATTATCTTTATTTAACATTAAAATTATTTAGGTTGCTGATTCAATCCATGTATCAAAGACTGATGACTCTGAGAACCCTATATTTAATATACTACCAGAAATTTGATAACTACGTTGAAAGGAGTTCTTTAGTATTCAGAGCTTCTGAAGGAAAGTAGAATCTCAAAAATGCGCTTTTAGAAAGGCAGGGAGTTTAAGGCATAATTCAGCAGGCTCATATTTATCAAGCAAAAAGCATCCTAGGAGCTGACTTTGGCATCTTTATTCTCCCTAATCCTTCCCACAGCCTTAAAATGAATTATTGTCCTTTGTTTATAGGAAAGAAAATAGTGACTTAGAAGTACAGTAGCTTACCCAAGGTCACTCAGTTAGTAAGTGATGAGGTAGGTGTTTAAATGGTGCTGAATCCCCCATACCACTGGGCCTCCTGGCGACATAGGGTGTGTCACTTAATGGATTAGAAGGGCCTTTCTAAGCACTGTTTGCTGATAAGAAACCCTCCACTTTTGGTTGATTGTCCACTGGGTTCTTCTTAGACTTTTCCGGTTGATACCTGAAGCATAAAAATGCATTTATGTAAAATTCAACCATGAGTGCATTTGTAATTTAAAAGTAACTAATATTTTGTTTGTTCTTTTGGTCTAAGTTTTAAAGTATTTGAGACTATGTTGCTGAATCACTGAAATAGTACATATAAGTTTTTTTCACTACTGGGGAGTGAACCCAAGGCTTTTGCACTGAACTATACCCTCAGCCTTTTTATATTTAAACTTTTTATTTTGAAACAGGGTCTTGCTAAGTCACTGAATTGTCCAGGGTTGGCTAGAATTTGGGATGCTCCTGCCTCAGCCTCCCAGAGTTCATATACACTGCCACACCCAGCTCACATAAGATATACCGTATCAGATATTCCTCTAAGCAGCAGTCAGTTGTGCCTGGAAATTGTAGCTCTGGGTGTTTTGTTTTGTTTTGTTTTTTAATCTTATTGGTCCTGCTTTGGAGTGACCAATCCTACTTCCACACTCTAGCTTTAGTTAATTACAAAATTACATTGGAAGGATTAGTTCCATTTTTGCTATTCAGAATTTGATAATTTTAAAATTTATGTACTAAGTCTCTTTTATGCATGATCTGAACCAAATTTTTAAAAGTTCATAGGGCTCCATTTGCCTTCTCAAAATGGTTAGCATTGAAAATGCCTCTAGAACCAGGCTTCATCCCAGAGCACTCAAAAAATCAGGACCACGTTATATGGAGATTCCCCTTCACCTAAAGGGACAGTAAAGCTTCCCCGCTAAAAACTGGAGGACACCTACCTGTGAGAGAAGGCTTTTCCCTTCCTTGGGAATGGCCTTGGCCATCAACCCAGCCCTGTCTGAAGATCAGCCTTATCTCAGCCCCTCCCCGGCTGGCCCCAAACTCCAGTCAGTCAAACATCTTGTCCTTTGTTACCTGAGCACCGGAACACCGCCAGGTACTTGCAGTCTCTCCACCTTTGCACCTGCTGTTCCTCCTCCTCCTAGAAAGACCTTCCTTCCTTATCCTTCTGGCAAATTCTTGCTTGCCCTTCAGGGCACAGCTCCAAAGTTCGCTCCTGCATGAAGCCCTCTCTCACCCCATTTTACCTGCTCACGCCTCCCCAGCGGGATGCCAGAGTAAGCTGTAGACATTTTCTTTCCACAGCTTTGGAGGCTGGAAATCTGAGGTTCAGCTGCCATTGCACGATATGGTGGGGTTCTGGCAGTGTCTCTCTTCCTGGATGGCAGATGACTACCTTCTTTGTGTGCTCACATGGACTGTGTGTGTGCATGTGTGTTAGGAAGGATTGAATCCAGGGCTTTCACATTCAGCTACATACGCGATCTTTTTTTATTTTGAGATATGGTCAAGATAAGTTGCTAAATCACCCAGGCTGGACTTGAACTTGCAACTTTCCTGTTTCAGCTTCCCAGAGTGCGGGAACATTCCTTATAAGGCCACCAATCCTACCTGATCAGGGCTCCACCCTCAGGATTTCACTTTACTTTATCTCCTAAAAGCTTCATCTCCAAATATTACATTGCGGTTTTTGAATTTTGGAGAAATACAATTCAGCACCTTTCCAGAAAACACTGGTGGCTGCCCCCTCCCAAGCCCCATAGTCACCAGAGTAAGATGTCCCTTTATCACAGCACATGTATTCCTTTATTTGCTTTCCTGCTTGTTTGTTTGTTTGTTTGTTTGAGACAGGGTCTCCCTATGTAATTCAGACTGGCCTTGAACTCACTATGTAGCTCAGCTTTAAATAGCAGTGATCCTCCTGCCTCATCTTCTAAAGTGCTGGTATTACAGGCATGCACCACTTACCGGACAACACAACCACCCTGAATCCCCATTTGTGTTTCTACACACACTGCCTGACTTAATGACAAAGCCCTATCCTCGGCTCTTCCCCCCACCCCTCCTCCCAGCGGACTCAGTCTGGCCTACTGTCAGTCTCTCAGCCGTGTTCAGAGCCCCCAGAGGGCAGAGGCCACATCTCCATCCCCTCAGGGCACTCTGAATGGTGCACAGGGTGAGCCAGGCAGGTCTTATTTCTGCTACAGAAAGGCCTGCAGCTCCTGGGGTGGGGACTCCTTGCCTCTTCCACCCCACACAATTAGCCCAATTATCTCCCCTAATAAGGCCCTTCCTTATTAGGGGAGACCTTATTCCCACACTGAGATTTCTTCCAGTCCTAAAACCAGCTCCTCTCCCTGCACAGGCAAGGGCAACTGTGGATGAAGCTGGCATCACTTTCCTCCCTGCATCTCTGCTGCTAGGGACAGGATCTCAGCGGCATTCTTGGCACGCAAAAAAAAAAAAAAAGCCCTGAAAAATCCCTTTTCGTGTTCCTATTCCCCTCCAGCCATCTCTCCTCAGGTGCATAGTGTGTTAACAGGCCCAGCATCTGGCACAGACAGCGATCCTCAGCTCCCATGACATTATTTATTTAATGTATATGCTATTTTCTTCCCTCTGCCCAAACGCATCAAGTTAAAATATCTTATTTATGAGCTCTGGACCCAAGATGAAACATTTGGGTCATTAATCATTGGAATATGTTGAATAGGAACTTGATTAAAGCACAGGATGCGTTAATTCCCCAGACGAAGTTGTTCTTTGCTGTGACCGCAGTGGAAGCTCAGGCCTCCGTGTTTTTAGCTGTGCCTCCTTTAGGCCCCCTGGGAGGGTCTTAGCCGCTTGCTAGAGCCAAGAAGGCGCTGCGTGGGGGTTCCACCTGAGCAGCGCGGCGATTCCCAGGCAGACACACCTCCAGACAGCACTAGGGGATCGGGACGTGGGGGGACTTCGACCTCGGCTCAAGAAGCCGCAGGAGAGCTGGACAGCTCAAGTGCTCGCGAGGCCCTACCTGCCCACCACTGAACCCACCCGGGTGCGGGCCGCCGACTGGCTGGGGAGACAGCGCCGCACTTCCTCCACCCGCAGCAGCCAGCGCGGAGGCGGCGCGTGCCCTAAGGGACCGAGGATCCTGGGGAGCCGCCGTCTTGCGTGCGAGCCACGTGGCAGAGTTGTCCCAGTGGTGGCTCGGACTCCCTGGCTCTGGCTCCCTCGACACTCCAGCTCGGGCCCCAGGACCGCCCCCGAATGGCTTTGGGGACGATGGGCTGTGGGATTCCCCACGGGATCCCGGTCCTGTAGTCCAGTTCTCCTCGCCCCTCTCCGTGCCTGCCCACTTCCCTGCGCTCGCCCGGGTGTCCAGCGTGCCCCCCCCCCCGGGGGACCACCTGCCCATCCCGAAAGAAAAAATTGGTCGCTGCTCGCCGGGTAGGAGCACTGGCCTCGCGCGCCTGAACAACCCTCGCCCGGGCCTGGAGAAGTAATTTAAAAGAAAGTTTTCTAGAGCGGCTGGACCTGCTTGGTCCGCCAGGCTCCCTAGTCGCGGCTGCCTCAGCACCCTGCAGGGTCCTAGTGCCCTGCGCGGCCCTGCCCTGGGACCCCGCTGTACTCAGAGGCAGAGCAGGGGAGAGGTGCTCCTGAGTGACTTCTGTGGGGTCGCTTGGAGATCAGAGATTGCAGCCCCCGAGTCTCCGCGCTCCGGGTCTCTCCACTGGCGGTGCGTGCCTGCCTGCGCTTCGGAAGCTGTCCTCACAGCTCCGCGCTTTGGGACAGAAGCCGCGGTTTGGGACAGGCCTGGTTCCGAGGACTGCGACTCTTCTTCCATCTGGGTGCTCCGGGTTCTCTGGCTGTTAGCAGGAAGAGGGTGCTTTGGAGAGGCTAGTGGGGTGGGCAGCCACCGAACACGTGTGCGCGGGGTGTCAGCTTGTCGGGGGTGGGGCACGACACAGCCTCCGGGGTTCCGATCGCCTCGCTGTGGGCGGTGCGCCACCGCCTCTCCGCGCCCCCTTGCCGCTCACGGCGCTTTCTGAGAGTGGGGCGCTAAGACCCGGCAGGCGCCTGGCTGCCCTCGCCCGTGGTCAGAGAGCAGTTTGGACACCAGGGGGCGACGGCTGACCCGGTATAAAAGCCGAGCTCACGCGGGCCTGGCCATTCGCGACCCGGAGCTGCGCGGGCGCGAGCGAGCAGGGGCTCCGGGTGGGCGGCGGACGCGGCGGCGCCCCGCGCAGGCTGGAGGCCGCCGAGGCTCGCCATGCCAGGAGCACTCTAGCTGTCCCATGGAGCCGGCCGACTTCTACGAGGCGGAGCCGCGGCCCCCGATGAGCAGCCCCCTTCAGAGCCCCCCACACGCGCCCAACAGCGCCGCCTTCGGCTTTTCCCGGGGCGCGGGCCCCGCGCAGCCCCCTGCCCTACTTGCTGCCCCGGAGCCGCTGGGCGGCATCTGCGAACACGAGACGTCCATCGACATCAGCGCCTACATCGACCCGGCCGCCTTCAACGACGAGTTCCTGGCCGACCTGTTCCAGCACAGCCGGCAGCAGGAGAAGGCCAAGGCGGCCGCGGCTCCCGCAGGAGCAGTCGGCGACTTTGACTACCCGGGTGCCCCAGCGGGCCCGGGCGGCGCCGTCATGTCCGGGGGGTCGCATGGGCCCCCGCCCGGCTACGGCTGCGCGGCGGGCGGCTACCTGGACGGCAGGCTGGAGCCGCTGTACGAACGCGTCGCGGTTCCCGCGCTCCGGCCGCTCGTGATCAAGCAGGAGCCCCGCGAGGAGGACGAGGCGAAGCAGCTGGCGCTGGCCGGCCTCTTCCCCTACCAGGCGCCGCCGCCGCCGCCGCCGCCGCACGCTCACCCGCCGCCCGCGCACCTGGCCGCACCGCACCTGCAGTTCCAGATCGCGCACTGCGGGCAGACCACCATGCACCTGCAGCCCGGCCACCCAACGCCACCGCCCACGCCTGTGCCCAGCCCGCACTCTGCGTCCGCGCTCGGCGCCGCCGGCCTGCCTGGCCCAGGTGGCTCGCTCAAGGGGCTGTCATCCACGCACCCTGACTTCCGCACGGGCGCGGGCAAGGCCAAGAAGTCGGTGGACAAGAACAGCAACGAGTACCGGGTGAGGCGCGAGCGCAACAACATCGCCGTGCGCAAGAGCCGCGACAAGGCGAAGCAGCGCAACGTGGAGACGCAGCAGAAGGTACTGGAGCTGACCAGTGACAATGACCGCCTGCGCAAGCGGGTGGAACAGCTGAGCCGCGAACTGGATACGCTGCGGGACATCTTCCGCCAGCTGCCGGAGAGCTCCTTGGTCAAGGCCATGAGCAACTGCGCGTGAGGAACAGCAGCCTACTGCCCTAGGCCGGCCCTTGGCGGGGACCTGGGGAGTAGTTTCGGGTCGCCTAATCTCAAGGCTGCCCCGGCCATGCAAGCCAGGACTAAGACATTCTGGTGCCGCCTGAAAGCCTGGCCTGTTCCGTGTGTCCCTTCCCTTTCTCTGAGCCGGACTTGGTGCGTTTTAAATGAGGGAATGAGACAGTGGTTTCTTCTTGAGAAGGGGAGAACTCTTGGGGCCGAGCTGGGAGCCCAGCTGACTAGTGTTAAGGAATAACCTTGTGCCTTGGAAATGTAAACTCGCTCTGATTCCTACCAAGTAGGGGGAGCAAACACGTGCCTTGATATTTTATTTGGAGGGTTCCTGCCTCCTCTGAGGTTGCAGGAAGCTTCCAGGAGAGAAGGGGTATTGGCCCATCAGGAAGCTGAGATCCTAACCATCCAGCCCCAACTGCTCCTCTGTGCCTGTCCATAGAGGGGAGGAACTTAAGGAGTTGGGGGCTCAAACGTAAGGTTTTTTCTCCTAGTTCTACAAGGGGGTGGTGAGTCTCGAGATTTCTTGTTTCTCCCACCCCCATCCCCACCCCACCCCTACCCTATCTGCCTACAACAGGCAGGCTAGCACTCTCCAGGTGACTAGCAGGAGACCCCCGGTCCCACCAGAAGGTTAGGTCCTGAGTTAGCCCTAAGGACTCGTGTTCTGGAGGGTGGTGACCTGGTGGAGGAGGGTAACCTGGAGATGTAGTCTTGGGGTGGGAGGGTAGAGGGATACTGGGACCATCAGCCCTGTCTGTACTGTACGTTGCCAGCATTGCCGAACAAACATGAAGCACAATCAGTCCATCCCAGAGGGACCGGAGTTATGACAAGCTTTCCAAATATTTTGCTTTATCAGCCGATATCAAGCCTTGTATCTGGCCTCTGTGTCCCAGCAGTGCCTTGTGCAATGTGAATGTGCACGTCTATGCTAAACCACCATTTTATTTGGTTTTTGTTTTGTTTTGTTTTTGCTCAGATACTTGCCAAAATGAGACTCCATCAGCGGCTGGGGGAAGGGTCTGAGCCTCTCTTTCCTTTTGGTTTTGGGGTTGTTTTTGCCCCCCTCCCAGGGGAACCAGTGAGGTCAGATGGGCTTCCCCTTCCCCCTAGCTTTCCCTGTCCGGGTTGTGGGCCTCCTGGGCCTATACTCCCTCTGGCTGGGGCTGCCCGCAGGCTTGTCCCCCAAGAGGCCCTGGCTCCAGGTCTGGAAGGAAGCACCCTCCAGCCAGTGTGTACGTATCGCTGGGGCTGGGAGCAGGGAAGGACCCCTTGGCTGTCGTCTTTGGGGGAGAGATAGAGTTTCATGCTAGATCTTTTATGTATTATATCTATAATATAAACATATCAAAGTGAATTTTTGTGTCTTTTTAAAACTAGAAAGAAGCTTCTTCCAAGGCTTTCTGTGGGCCAGATCACATTTGTAAATAATCACAGCATTTTCTCTGGCTGAGATCCTGATGAATTAGCACCTCTTGATCCCCTCTTTACCTTGAGGGGGTGACTTCCCCCAACTAAGACAAATAAGGAAAGGAGGACCAGGCCCCAGGCTGAGACTCTAGAGCCTGAAGAAAGAGTCCTGTGAGGACAGGGGTGGTACTGGGGGTGTCTTAAAAAGGTGCATGGGGCTAAGGTTATGGTGTGGCCTGGGAGAAGAGGGACCCAGAGAAGGCAGGCCCACCCAGCAGCTCCAGGCTCAGGGGCCCTGTAGCCACATTTCCAAACCGATGGACTCCAGCTCCAGAGCAGCCTGGCTTACACCTGCCTTAGCTCCAGCCTCCTGTCAGGAACCCTGGGAGGCAAGAAGTGGCCCAGAGGGTCAGAACCCCCACCTTTCCCCACTTGCCTTCAGTTTCCCTGGGCCATGCGACTTTAGCCAACTCCAGTGATTCCTGGAAGGGCATCCTGCATGCTGAGTCCCCCTCCATCTTGCCTTCCACATCTGTCCTGCCCAGCCAGCCCAGGGGACCACAGCCTGACCTCTCCCTCTATACTACCTGTAGAGAAGGTTGCTCCAGCATCCACCTGCTGATCCTGCAGGAAGCTGAGATCTAATGATCACTCCATGAGAACAGATACCCCAGCATCCCCTCAGCAGCAATGACAGCCAACCAAGGTCAGGTGACCCTCACCCTCGCCTTAGGCCAGGAGGCCTAGGAAGCATTAACTCAGGAGGCTGCTGGTGCTTTCAGTATCTTCCCCTCTCCGACATATGTAAAAAGTGAAACGCGTTTTATCCCTCTTCACAAGAAGGCATACCAGTGTGGGTCAGAGCATTTTCAAGAAATTACACATTCTTTTAAATTCTGAAAACTGTGGCTTTACCTGTCTACATAGATCACTCCCTCCACCCCCTCACTTCTGCTGTGCTTTGCCGCTGCCTCACCCATGGCTGCCCTTGGCGGAGAGACCATGAGCCCAGTGAGGAGGCGGCAGCCTGCCCTGCCGCCCTGGGAACCGAGGAGGCACAGCCCCACCACCTGCCTAGAGGCTGGGGCAGGCCCTGGCTTGCTAGGCCCGAGCAAACCCTCTCTGAGTTCAGTGCTTATTCCAGTTTTTCTTGTTTGGAGGGGCTGATCCTTGGCTTCCCCCCTTTTTCCCCAGAACAGATCCCAGGATATGCAGGGGAGGGGTGACTCTCTTGCCCTCCCTTCTTCCTCTCCCTCCTGCTGGGCCATCCCTCCAAGGGCTTCCTCTTTCAAAGTTGGCAGCTGTCCAAAGGGTGGCCCTGCTGCTTTGCACCATGAAGTCCAGGATGGGCTGTGCTAGGGACAAGATGAAACCAATCACATCAGGCCCCAGGAAAGAGAATAAAGGCCTCCAGAAGGGCTAAAAGAAGGTAGTATGCCCTGCTTCAGGAGAGTACAAGCCCTCCCAAAAGCAAGGTGAACATGGGATGAACCTGCCCAGTGCATGTCCCGTCTCCTGCCAGAGGTGTCCCCCAGGAACAGCCACCTGTGGACACTCACCGCTTCCTGCAAGGTTCCCCTTAGTTCCCTTCCTGTCTTTAACCTTCTCAAAGACCTTCTCCAATAAGCATGGCACTGAATGCACCCCAAGTATTTATTGGATGCCCAGTATATGCCAGGGTCCAAGCCAAGGATGGAGGCACTTGCTGGGAACAAACAGTGTTTCTGCTCTTGAGGACCTCACAGCCCCCAAGCTATGGTGTCAGAGTGACAAGTGCAGAGAGGGAGGGGGTGTCAGGTGTCCTAGAGGCAGTGGCTTTGATCCACCACCTAGTGAAGGCAGTGATACCCACAGTCCCTGCATGCTTCTTCCTGAGCAAGGACCTGCCAACTTCTCTGGGACATACCTGAGCCCTCTCTGTGTCCTTAGACTGCTGTTCGCAGGAGATGGCCTTGCAGCCAGCAACGAGGATAGAAAAAGAGGGAGAGGCAGCTTCTTTGCCACCAGCTGCCTCCTCATGGTTTAGTGCTGTCACAGATGTCACCCTTATCTCTTGGATCTCCTGGGAATTTGTGTATATGGGGTTTGGCCCCAACACCTGTGATGAGCCTCTGGGACTACAAGGAGTATCTGCCCCTCCCAGGTCTCCCGCCCCTTCCTTCCCAGGCAGGAACCTGCCAGGCCTCCTCTAGGACCTGCTGATTTCACCAGAGGGGAGGGGGCCCCTCATAGTAAAGGTCAAGGGGGAGCAGAAGCCCTGACTTTGCTTAGCTAAGAGGCCTCTCCTTTCAGGGCCACCCAGAGACCTTTTGCAGATACTGGGCAGAGTCCTTGCTGGATAATGTTGTTATCTCAGCTGTTTCTTTCCAGTGCTGGTAGGCAGAGAACACCTCTCCTCTCCTCTCCTCTCCTCTCCTCTCCCCTCC